>CM055895.1:26220043-26267043 GCA_029582155.1 Panopea generosa
TGTGTACCAGTAAAATAAAAACATTATTTCATGTAGAGTACACCGTCTAGTGGTAGGACATTGGATCGGGAATAGGAGATTTCTCAATCCACTGTAAGGTTCATAATGCCATCTCTATCTACATGTGCTTGCCCTGGCTCTACTCAGGAAGACATATAGCGAGATTTGTTTAAAAAAACATAATCAATATCAAATATGTGGGTAGAAGTGTAATGGATAGAGTGTTGGTTGCTCACGCCAGAGGTTGCATGTTCGATCAGTATTCAGCGGTCTGTGATAGATTTAAAACAAAAAGAAGACATAGTCGTCAATATTCCCTGTCATTGGCAACAAAAAAAATATTGAAAATGAAAACTTCCCCACAGCTAAAGGCACTTCTTTATTTTAAATTAGGCTGACATGTGAACAAAGTTTTGTGAAGTTATCTTGAAAGGTTTTAGATTTATGTTCTGAAAATGATGAAGTTTGTTATTTGACTGTTTCCACGGTAACATGAAAAATATTGAAAGTGAGAACTCCCAATAGCAAAAGACATTCATAGACCACTATGTGGCATGTGTACAACATTTCATAATGTTACCTTGATCGGTTTTGGAGTTGTGCCCCGGTTAAGCTTTCGGACACACAGACAGTGCCTCAATTTAATATCCCCAGAAAAAAATTTGCAAGGGATTTTAGTTGGATTTACATTTATATGGTTGAGAAGAGCGGAGAATAACTTCTATAAATGGTAATACAGATTACAAACCTAACGAGTGTGCGCCGAGCTTGGAACTGACAACTGTACAGAAAGCGTCACAATTGTTGAAGGCCGTCTCCGTGTCAGGTTTGGTCTCCAGTTGATCTGATAATAACATCTTAGAAGATAATGATTTTGTGATAAAACAAGAGGCCCAATAGGGCCTGAGGATGCTATACATAGCACTTTTTGAAATGTCACAATATTTGGGGGTTGTCTTAATCCTTTATGGATAAATACCCCCACCACACCCTTACTGAACTTATTAATTATTATGAAAAGGAAATACTTTAAATTCTCATACCATTCATCTGTTAAACAAAAAATTATCTCTGTGAATAAAACACTATACAACCCAGCCCATTGATTTGTCAAACCTTCAATCACCCAATTCATACGGATTTGCTATGAACAGACAATGCTCTAGATTTTAAAATTTTTTTGTACACATGGATGCGAAAATAAAAATTTACAGTTTTCCCCATAATAATCCTATGTAAAAGTCACCTTGCAAGGTCCTTATATATCCCAGCCCCTTGATTTGCAGAATCTTCAATCCCTTGTTGCGTAAGGATAATTCATACCATATCATATAACAAGTTTGACAGAAAGATTTTTGAAACTCCACAATTTCAACCAATTTGGTGACCTTTGAGCCTTTTTGGAAATTCCATCCTCCTTATTTAACCAAATCTAATTTGCTAAGACTAGACACTGCTTCAGTTATGAAACTATAAATTAGAATTGTACAAATGGATAAAAAAAATGGGATTTTTCCCCCCCAAAGTATTCGTATATAAAACTCAAAATTCCCTTACAAAGCCCATATATACTGGAACCCTAGCCACTGGATTTGCAAAAGCTTCAAACCCAATAGACCGGGCCTGATTAGCTCAGTCGGTTATGCGGCTGACTCAATCCAGGGGTTGTGAGTTTGAATTCCGCCTGGCAACAGTCTCCGTGATTATTGATATACGACATTGTGTCTCATTATCATTCGTCTCTAACCACTGATTCAAGTAGGAAAATTATCAGTTACTTGCAGAGATGGGGTGTGCTCGAGTACTGGTTAATCCCAGGAAACAGTGGTTAGGTTAACTGATCGTCTATTAGCCCTCAATGGCATAAAAATGACGCTTAATATTCAATCAATCAATAGGTAATAATTATATCAATTATGAACATATTTGACAGTTGGGCGGTTCATGAGAAGAAGACTTTTTATGATTTTGACAATTTTTAGTAATGGTGGCCATCTTGAATACCAGATCGAAAAGAAAATCTTCTGTATAGTCTCCTTTGCAACAGAAACACCCATGTGAGTTTTCAGTTTAATTGGCCTGGTGGTTTTAGAGAAAATGCCATTCAACGATGGACAATGCACTATCGCATAAGCCATTCTGGCCTTTGGCCAACAGAGCTAAATATCACGAGTCATAATGTCTTAAAGAAAGTACATGTAAGAAACTGATTGAGATTATTTAAAAGCTGTAATATGCATGAAAAATCTTTAGTTATTATCTTAACTTCCATTCATTTCGGAAATACAAATTTATATAAAGTCTTACTTTGCAGAATGAAATTTTCAACAATATGTAAGTTTCTATGCAACTTGCATGTTCACGAAAGCAGCTGCCTGTGAGTTCTGGATTATTAATTTGCCAAATAATGAAACCTTTCCACGTTATTTTACCAACATTTAGTCATAAGATGCAGGTTTCCAATTCTTCTATACAAGTCCTTGATGAAGTTCTATCATGTGTATGAATGTCTAAAAAAAGCTTTGCATGAAAAAAAAACAACACACAAATAATTTGTATGTCATACATGATACTGATCAATACTAGATCAATACTAGATCAAGTTTTTTTTAAAGCGGGTTGGATAGTGTTGGCCACTCATGCTAGAGATTGCAGGCTCAATCCCTAACTTGACCCAATGACCTCTAAAAAAAAAAAAACACCTCAGGACTCGATATATTGATATAATAAAAGCTCTGAGCTTACTTTGCAATTGAGCCAAAAGTAACGAATATAAATTATTTACTTTCCTGATCACATGATGCAGTTTTGAAAAACTTGGTCACATGCTAGACTAGAGTAGTGCGACATATTGCACGTCTCTATGAAGCCTTTTTAAGATTCTTATTTTGCGTCTACTGTAATCGACAGCAGATCAGATATCAAAATAATACAAAAGCTGTCCATTCACACCTTATTTAATCAGGCTAATGCTGGGAGATGATCACATACAATATGATGGGAGCACTGCTCCATTTCACCAAGCCTACTTTTTCAATTACACTTTTTATTCTAAAAGTTGAAAACCCTCATTTTTTTTAACTTTATGTTAAATTGTTGTTTTCACCTGATGTGAGATATTGTTCAAACTTCCATCCCCAGCAGCACATTCGATCATCCCTATCTGTCCTATTGGCCTTGTATTGTTTCTTCTGTTCTGTTTCAAAGTCACACAGATAATATGTGCCATTATACAGCGTCACTGCTATCATCCACCCCTCTCTGTTCTCATATGGTGTACATAGCAAGGTTGTCAGCAGACCACGCCAACAAAAAAAATCAGTTGATAAGTTTCTGAAATATTCATTCATATATATATCGTCTGTTAAAAACCAGAACCTGGTATCTACGTTTTTTGAAATTGTTCAGGAACGTGAAAAAACGTTGTCAAATGTTTAAAAATCCATATTTACACAAAATTCTTAGCAATTTGACTCATCAATACATGCTTTAGTAATATACATATGTTTCAAATTATTTGTTCTTCAAGTGATGACATATAAGACTATTTAGGTTTTGGCAGAATAAATTTAGTTAAAAAGCAGTATTTATGAATAGGTTAAACATCTTATCTACCGATAAGAGGTTCTGGTTTTGAGCAAAATGAAAAGTGTTCTTTATTTCAGCCAACAATACCCTGGTATCTTTAGATGCATGCATTTAGCATATGTGAATAACAGACATTTCTGAAAATATTTTATGCCAGAACCTAGTATATAACTATACCAGTCTTTAGCTTTAAGGACATGATAACAAATTGTATATAAATGGAGAGGCAGAATGTTGTATTAATCAAAACAATATTTTGGCATTAACAAAAGCAAGAGTTAAGTACTGTTTTTATTTTGCTATATAAGAGTATACATGAATACGATGGTATGGCAGTACAACTTGATAACTAAAATCTAATAAGATAAAGACATAACACTGTATATTGCCATATGCTGTTCTGGTTGTAACATAAGTCGCAGAAATACTGATACTTTTTAATACAAAACATGTTATCTGGTGGGTTGATAACATTTATAATCATGATAAAGTCATATAGATGCATTAGCAATTAAGAGTTTTTTTATCACACACAATGTGATTATATTTCTCGTAATCTACAGACATGCAATTCAGGTATATAAGGCTGTAATTATGTTTTCTTTTAATGATGAAAGAAACATTTACACAATTTTTATACACACATTTGACATACTATTACATAGCATTACTATCAGACCTAAAATCGTGCCTTTTTGCAATTCATGGTTCTGATATCATTATAATCATTTTTCCTATACACCCTGGATATTTCTAGTTTCAAACAGTTGAGACATTGAGTTGAGAATTTTTAAGTACATGAACACTGAATATTTAAATGAATGTTTCTTATCACCGTTCATCTGTCTTATCTTCTACCATTACATGTATATAGATCTATGCTGTTACATGGGACATTTTTAAGTTTTAGTACTCGTTGAATTTGGATGGTATTCCACCATTCTTTCACAAAGCAATCTTGTCCTTTTTCTTGGCACTTGATATTTGTAATTTTGCTTTGTACAAATACAGCAGTTGTTCTTTTGACTATTTACTACGCATCATCTTCACTTTCTGATATTCCCTTAATTCGTCAAAATCATATTTGAAGTGGCACGTATCTGGATCATCTTTAATGATTCGCTCCACTATTTGCTGGTTTATTTTGTTTTTGCCCATTTTCCGTGTTGTTGTTCTGGGTGTTTTATATCTGACATTCTTTGAAACCCATATGTTTCGGGGTCACTATGTAGTAAGGACTTTTTTTTGCAGTGTCATAGATATCACAGTGTCCCACTAGCTTGTTAAAAAATATTTGATTTTGACTTTTTTACTTCAATAGCTGCGTACATACAATTGCATATCATGTGCATTATGCCCACTCTCAAGACATTGATGGTCATTTATTTTGATGTTAGGTATTGTTTTTACAGAAATATAGATACGTGTGACCATGATCTGATTTCTGTTTTGCCTAGGTTATACACCTGAGTATAGAATTATGTGTTCAACTGAAGATTCCAAACTTGAAAGATTGAAATGTTTGATTTCTGATCAAAGATAATATGCTATCCTTTTGTCACCTGTACCATGTATAGGCAAGATATAACAACACCATTTGTTTATGCAATACATCACATTTACTAGTGAACATGGTGTGTACATGACTGATTGTAAGGTACAGGTGTGAACTTTGCTTCTCTGCCTTGCAATCTTGCTATCCTTGTGTTTTTGTTCGGGGCAAATGTTACAGCATCACTATCATTATTTGGGATGTACCGGTTGGTATGTACACTTAATTAAAATTTGAAATGTATTTTAATATTTTTCTTGTAAGCATTCGCTTTGGATTTTAATGTTTCTTACTATCACTTTTATCTCCAAGTTCACTTTCCATTGTCTTTCTAGCAGTTTTGTTTACTTCTGTGATATACTTCTCTTTTATGGTTGTTGTATTGTTACATTAGTTTTCCTCTGTGACAGCACTTACATTATGCGACTTCTCTTTTATGGTTATTGTATCATCAAGTTTGTTTTCCTCTGTGACAGCCTTTAATTACCCGTCTTCTCTTTCATGGTTGTTGCATCGTAACATTTATTTTCCTCTGTGGCAGTACTTACATTTTCCGATTTCTTTTTTACGGCTGTTGTATCATCACGTTCGTTTTCGTTTTCCTCTGTGATAGCACTTACATAACCTGACTTCTTTTTAATAACTGCAATATCGTTACACTCATTTTCCTCTGTGACAACACTTACAATGTCCTTCTTCTCTTTTATGGTTGTTATATCGTTACACTCATTTCCTCTGTGACAACACTTACAAATTCCAACTTCTTGTTTATGGTTGTTATAGCGTTTACACTCATTTTCCTCTTTGACAGCACTTACAATATCCAACAACTCATTTATGGTTGTTATATCATTACAATCATTTTCCTCTGTTACAACACTTATAATATCCATCTTCTCTTTTATTGTTATTTTATCGTTACACTCATTTTCCTCGTAACAGCATTTACAATATCCAACTTCTCTTTAAGGGTTGTTATATCATTACACTCATTTTCCTCTCTGACGACACTTGCAATATCCAACTTATCTTTTATGGTTGTTATATCATTACACTCATTTTTCTCTGTGACAATACTTGCAATATCAAACTTCTCTTTTATGGTTGTTATATTGTTACACTCATTTTCCTGTATGACAACACTGACAATATCCAAACTTCTCTTTTATGTTTGTTATATCGTTACACTCATTTTCCTTGGTTATATCAATTAAAATATCAAACATTTCTTTTATGGTTGTTATTTCGTTACGTTCATTTTTTTTGTTACAGCAATTATTTCATTTCCAGATATGTTTTCATTTTCAACAAAAAACTGTTCTATCTGTGTGGCAAATGTATAAAGGTCGTTATCATTATCATATGGCTATATCTAGAAAATTATTTACTGATGATAATTCTGTATTTTAAACTAACCATTTATTATGTTACTATAATTTAAGTAAATGCACGATAACCACAAAATGTGTTACGGTGACCATAGTAATAATTGATATAATTATTCAGTATTAGTACAATTTTAATTAATGAATTAACTAATTGGTTGACATATACAGGAATAATTATTGAAATTTTGGTATTTATTTATAATATCTATTTTTAGTACAATAAATACTTATCTAATTGCATTTATGTATAATATTGAGTGATGCATAAAATTACATACCTTTAAAATTCATAATTTTGTGTCACTTTTTTAATTTTTCTAGATTGTGTTCATACTATTGCTTATCATCAACACAATAACAATTAGATGAAATCTGATATACCAGGTTATCAACACCAATTTGCACCTCTTTGGTCAAATACTTGCTTTTAAAATGTTTCATTTACAAATGATATGGACTGGTTTTTACCACACCAGGCATTGTCACTATTTCTCACACAGCCATACAATTGTATTGTTTAATACTAGGGTATGGCTGAATATTGTTTGTATTTATTTACTAGTAGACATGTGTATCCCCAGATGCTAGGTTTTGGCAAAATGGTACAGATGATTATAGTTGTCACATGTTAAAGCTGTAACCTGTCATAGTCATATACTTTGTTCTGGCTCTGGGGATTTTACCGATTTCTTCCTGGTAGTTAAAAACCAAAATATTGTATGCACAGGTGATATACTCTGGCATGCAAATGAGTTGCATAAATGACAAATATACATAGTATCTTCATCTACAAGATTTTGGCAGGTGAAAATCAGATTGATTTCAGATACAAGGTTTGATCTGTAATCAATATCTTCAAAACTACCGGTAATTAAGATATAAGGCTGAAATTTTGAGACAAAATGTGTTTACAAGATATCATACTAATAATCTGAAAACCCTATTTTCGGAAATTTGGGTAGATACCAGGTTCTGGTTTTTAATAGACGATATGATAATAATAATCTATTATAATGATACATTGTAATAATATATATTGTGTTTGATGTGAAAAGGAAAATTTATAAAACTTCTGTTGCTATGTATAACAAATGGGTCTCAGTCACTCATCAGGTTTCAGATGTCACTTCCTTTCAAATTTTGTATGGACCAAGCCTATGAAGAACTATAGATGAGAAAAATGAGAAATATCTGTTTTCACATATCATTGCCATGTAACTCAGACAGCAGTATCACATATATAACATACAAGTTTTACTCTAGCACATTTAACAGGTTATTTTGTTGACCAGGATAAGGTGATTATTACAGCAGTATGATAATGACAATTTTATTCATCGTCGGCACTGGTTATGGGTGACGCCTCCAGAAGAGAATTAGTAATTTTAGATAATTGAAGGAAAGTGCAGAGATACAGAAAACTGTTTTGTAGCATCCCTGGGTCTTTTATATACCAAATGTTAAGCACTGACACATGGGACCTTGATTTATATTAATGTCTCATCTGAGACTCGACTAGTATTTTAGTTGAAGGAGTGGGGGACTGAACCTGCGGCTGCTAGGTTAGCAGTCCAAGGCATTAACCACAGGACCACTTATCCGCTCTTACAGCAGTATGATGATGATAATTTTATATATTATTGTTGCCATCGGTTTTCCATATGGGAGATGCCTCAAGAAGGGTATTAGTAATTTTTGATTTTTGGAGGATAGTGCAGAGGTACAGAAGACCCTTTTGTAGTGTCCCTGTTTTTTTTACATGCCTGGTGTTAAGCACTGGTACATGGGACCTCGATTTTTGTTAAAGGACCCCGTCTCAACTGCTATGTCTAAGGAATGCTTCAAACATTTAGATAATTGAAATAATACCTAAAATAGATCAGAAAAGCAGAATTTTCCATTTTCCCATACTGTTCCTGTGTAAAAATCAACGTCCCCTTTAATACTGGACCCCTATCAATCCTAGCCCATTTATTTAACATTCATTGAACAAATTTGAAACTCCTAGTCATAGGATAATTTATACCAAATATGAATGAATTTGATTGGAGGGTTCATGTGAAAAAAATTCTTAAATTTTAATTTGCCTATATTAAAACTGACATGTCCCCAGGGTGGGGCCAAATTTGACCCTAGGGTCATGGCTTGAACAAACTTGACAAAAATTCATTAGCTAGCTGATACTGCATGCATTATTTGCTTGGCATTGAAAGCTAAGAAAGTAATTATATCAATGATTAAATTAAAAAACACTGTTGGTTATTATGAGAGGAAAGACCGATTTAAACTTTTCAATACGATGGTTAAACTAGTTTTACTTTTTGCATCTGCAATATGGGGATATGAATTTTAAAAACCAATTGAAAATGTACAGGATCAATTTTGTAGAATATTTTTAAAAACTCCTCAACTAATGTATTTCATATCATGCATGTGTACACCAGTATGGGAAAGTTGTGATAAGAAGTAACAATAATGTACTGCAACTGAAATCTCCTGGGTAGAACTTGTAGTAAGCATATGTGGAAAAAAAAGGACATCCCTCATAGCCGTGACAGAGGATCGAACCCACGAACCTCCAACCATGGGGTCAATGCTCTACCACTGGACCAAGTTCCACGACTTGTGGCGAAGCCAACCTCAGAAATAATGGTACATGACCATTTAGCAATGATGATTACGTAATTTCATATTTCTAACCTTGATTTGGCATCTGATTTTGGCATATGTGATCCATGGCGTTGCCTAGAAAACTGGTCATAGTTTTGTAGAGTCCATTGCAACATATGATCCAGATATTCTTTTTTGTTCTCATCTTTACGAATCATTTCACTGTAACCTTTGTTCAGATCAAAATGAACGTTTTCTGAATTTGCTGGCTTAACATAATATTTCAACTGTTTTTTACCATTTTCAAACTTTCTACCTATGTCCAATGAGAAACCCCCAATCTCTTTCGGTTGTTTGAAAACTGGAAATTTCAAATTAAATGCAGCCTGATTTCGAACGTTTAAAGTTAACTGAATATCTTCAAATTCATTTTTTTTAAATCGTTTATGACTGTCGTTGTATTGTTCTAATGAACGTTTTCGATTATTTTCATTCATTTTCGAAACAAAATATATTGGTAGTATTTGTGTCCGTAATAATCACACAATAATAATAATTAAAGCGTGCGAATTAGTAGATACGTGATAAACGCATTTTTACAACACTAGACGTTTTAAAGTAACGCAGACTTGTGCTTGTCTAAATTTCGGGCGACACGTTTGGCGTTTTCCAAACCTTAGAAATACAAATCTTCCTTAACCAACCAACATATTTTTGAGATTTTGATATCAAAAGAAAGAACTTAAAGGGAGTGTAGCGAATGAACTTAAAGGGAGTGTAGCAGAGGGAAACACTTTATTTTAAAATGATGAAAGCAGCAGGTCGACTTCCCAATCAGGAAAGACAAACAACTAGATCTTATCCTCACCACCCATCCAAGCTTAAACAGGGGTGTAAACCTTTACCATCAATAGGCAAAATTGTCAATGATATTGTACTCTGTGATACTTACATCTCTGGCACCATCAAATACAGGAAGATTTACATTTGGAAGAATGCTGATATTAGTGGTATTTTAACAGGGTGTCTCCAAATTTGGAAAAACCTGGATATACAGTGTGCTTTGCAGCTACGATAAACAACATACCGGTACTGGAGCTGAGAGTCCCAACAAAGATGACCTTATTAAGAGAATAAACAAAAAAATAAGGAGAAGCCTCACACACATGAGGCTCAGTGCTAGTGCATCAGACCCAGGATCGGAGGTCGTGGTTCAACCTTTGCCATGGTCATGTATGATGTCTTTGAGCAAGACACTTTATATATGCTTAGTACTGGTTTTACCAAGGAAGACTTCAAGTGTGAAAACTTGTTTTGCAATTGAAGTGAAATATATAAGTTGAACTCAACCATCAGACGAAAGCAAAGAGCCCACAGAATAGCAAGAAAGACTGCCAAGAAACGAGTTGGAGACAGGTACATCAGATTACAATTAACCGAAGGTTCTGTATGAAATAAGGCAACCAAACAGTGAATACATGAAGGAGGCCAGCAATAACTACAAAGAGAAGTTTTGGTTGTTCTTTAAGAGTCAAGGCCAGGAAGCATCTAGGTGGCAACGTTAACATACAAGAATGGCTATATGAAAAGTGACAAGATCATTAAAGCAGAAATCTTTAATGAACAGTTCTAATACATCTATATGCGAGAAGACACAACCAACATGTCAGACAGAGGTCCCCACAAAGCAACATTGGAAGATATAACTATCTCACAAAATGGCTGATTCCAGTTAGTGAGGCCTCTTAAACCAAACAAAGCGACACTCAGACTCTATTCCATACTAAAGGAAGCCGCATATGAACTATATCCTATTTTAATCACACTTTACCAATTCTCACTTGACACTGGACAGTGGAGTTGTTCTAGATGACTGGATAAATACATAGATTGTACCAGTTTTAAAGAAGGGAAAAAAAACACTTGCACTCGACCCATTACTATTCCTTACCCATATAAATGAACTACCAGAAACTACCATAATCTCGAGCACTTGGATATTTGCTGATGACACCTTCCTTTGTAGATCAGTTTCAAACCAACATGACAAGAATGGAAGACCATGTGACAAATGGACTTAAAAGGCAGTACATGTATATCAGGATAAAACAACGCTATAAACGTCTTAAAAAATAAAATTATTGTTAAAATGGATAAAAACATCTCATTATCATTAATAAATAAAATCCGAATGTTTTGGTATGTCAAATTCACCAAAATGTGACAAATCAGAGTGGTAAACTTGAAACAAAATCCCCATTCTAACAAGAGCTGTCGGAGGGACAGCACACTTGGCTATTCGAAAAATTATATGTCAAAAAGTACAAATTTGATTGAGACTGGTGACAAATCCAAGCAAATAAGAGTTATTTAACTTACAAAAATTGACAAAATTGAGTAGGTCTTATAACTGCAATACCTTGTATGAAGTTCAATCCAATACATATAGTGACTGCTGAGTTATAAAATTTCTAAGTCAAACAAAGGCCATAACTTGCAAAAATATCCCTGTTGATTAATTTCAAGCAAGAGTTATCTAACTTAGTTATGGTAGTAGGGTTGATGTCTGGGAAGGCTTGTGTAAAATATCAATCAAATACATTGAGTGGTTGGTGAGATATGGACTTGTTGGTACTTGCACGCAAAACTTAAACCAGAATTTCTAAGTCAAACAAGGGCAATAATATGCATTATATTCAAGCAAGAGTTATCTAACTTAGTTATTGTAGTAGGGTTGATGACTGGGAAGGTTTGTGTAAAGTTTCAATCATATACATTGAGTGTAAACCTGTGTAAGGGATCAACTGAAATCAAAACTCATTTAATATGTCACAAAATATGTTGCAGTTTTAAGCCAAAAATCTATTTCAGTCTACCCAAAGTTCCTTATTTGGGTCAAAATATATCATAACTAAGTCACTTGTGAGTGCATCTTTCAGTAATTGAAATGCATATTGTTTGCATTATGACCAGTTCCTTCATTATCATGTGTCAGTTTTCTTAATGGTTCTGTAAGGGTAGAATAATTTGGTATAAAAATACTTACATTACAAATGAATCAAAATGGATTCTTTGGTGCATCAGCATCCTTGATTGCAGCCACTTTCTTCGATTCTAGGGACAAACCTTCCTCAGAAAATATGTATCCAAAAAATACTAATTTCTTCTTGCTGAACTGACATTTTGAATGATTGAGAGTTACTTTTTCTAAACATACTGTCTTAATTTGTGTCATTCTCTTGACTTTTGTCAATAATAATGTTGTTGGATATGCACTCATTGTAAACCTTGTAACAACTGATGTATCTCGATTATGTTTTGCAATAAATCAGGAGCTGAACGTAATAATTGTATATGTTTACAATCCTACAGATACTAATTGCATGTTCACAAATGGTTTATCTTTGGGAAATTCAGGACCCTGTGGTGCAGGAGTCTATATCGTTAAATTCAACAGCAAAACACCTGAGGGAATTAGTACATCCTTATTCCAACAACATTGTTGGAGAGTTATATGGAATAAGATTAGGTTTAAAAGTTTGCAAAAGAAATGATAATTGTAATTGAAAAATATGAATGTTTGTAGACTGTCAAACAGCAATCAACATAGTTTTTTTCTATAGAAATTCAAAGTAACATACCAGCAGTCATAGATACCCCTAAATATTTTAATGGAATTACAGAATAAAGGTGAGGCCGTCCGAGGGGTTTTGGAGATCTGGAAAACATGGCCAATTATTTTTAGGGATCTGGGGAACTATTTAATAAAATGTCTTACCTGAAACTCTTAAGTTAAAAGGGGACATAATTCAGGAAAAATGATGGGAGAGTTATGGACCTTGTCCATAATTGTGCGGGTTGTGGTGAAAAACAATTGTTTCAAGTTTGAAGGAAATGCCTTAAGGTAATATCTGAGTTAAATGTCTATTGCACAAAAAGCTGAAAATCTAAGTAAAAATGGGACATAACTTGGGGAAAAATGATGAGAGAGTTGTGGACATTGTCCATTGTCATTGATGTGGGTGCTGGTCAATGGTGGGCAACAATTGCTTAAAGGAGGAAGCAAATACTTTGGGTAATTATTTAGTTAGAGTTGTAGTGAACAAAAACAATCAACTGAAATTCTAAGTAAAAGAGGGGCATAACTTAGGGGAAATATTGCGAGAGAGTTACAGCATTATTGGTTATGATGGTGAGAAACAAATGTATCAAGTTTGAGTGATAGGCCTTGCATTTTTTTAGTTATGTAGCTCTAATTCACAAAAATGTTAACCCAAATATAAAAAGTGAAAAGGGAGCATTATTCAGTTTTTTTTTACTGATATACTGCCTTTAAAGAATGAATCCACTCCATTTGACGAGTAAAAAGGGGGAGTAACTCAAGTAAAACATTTGTGAGAGAGTTATGGGCTTTATGGTAATGGTGTGAGCGAGGTTGAGAAACAACTGTTTAAAGTTTGAAATGAAATTTCATGGGTAATCTTTTTAGTTTTAGTTCTAGGTCTATTGTGCACTATTTTTTCAATCATTGTTTTTTGCCTATTTGGACGTATGCATCCCATGCTTAAGAAATGAAGTAAGCATGAAATGAAATTTAGGTAACTTCTCAAAGTAATTATTTTTTATGTGGATCTACATCTGTTCACAACTAAGCACTGACATTGTGTAACTATGTTTGGGGAAATAAAAAACTCTAGATTGAATTGAAAACAGGCAATTTATGTATGTATACAGTAGTGTTGATATATGTTTTTTGGTATATGTTTTTTTGTGGAAACGGAACCTTTCTGCAATAACTAGCAGTCTTGGCAATAAAGGAGCTCTCAAAATTTTTAATAAATTCCCTTAGTTTTTTTCTCAGGTGGTTTATCAGGAGTACATGAATTCCTCAATAAGCTGTAGGGTTTTGCATCTGCAAGTGTTAATAAGGCCATTATAAATTAATTGCTAGATTATCATCCAAATTTTTCTTAAAAACAGGGAGTGAGGGAGGATTTTATTTTTTATTTCTATTTTTAAAATTTTTGACGTATTTTTAAAAAAAAAAATTTTTTTTTTAATAAAAATAAAAAGGGTCGGGGTTGCATGAAAATTTGGGGGCGGGCAGGGATGATAATCTAGCAATTTATTTATTATGGCCTAATGCAGATGTTGTTTTATTTCTTGTCCTTCACTCTGTCCACCGGAAAAATTTGTTCCAATCTTTCTTCATACAAACTCCATGTGCTTACATTTTTATTGTATGGTTTGAGTTTTCCCACTGTGATTTTTAATTAAACACTGAGAACACTATGCACAATGTTTAAACAGGAAGTTATGTTCTTAAATATGGTGTTAAACGTCACTTTCTAAAATAAAATGTCAGTCATATCGCAACAGTGTCTGCTTGCGACAGTATTTGAACAATTAAAAAAACTTCCTAATTGATCAACCAATTATAGAACATATACAAATTGGAAAAATTAAATCCACAACAAAAGAAAACTATTTACTGAAACATACAGAAAATAAATGGTGGTTTTAGAGAAATAACTTCTTAATTTCATCAAGTCAACACAGAGGTAATATTGTAATTCCAAGTGAACACAGAAGTAATATGGTAATTTCAAGAGAACACAGAGGTAATATGGTAATTTCAAGTGAACACAGAGGTAATATGGTAATTTCAAGAGAACACAGATGTAATACTATTTATCAATACTATAAGGAAATTATTTTACAATTCTTACATACTTCCTCATCTAGACTATTGCTGTACAATATGGGGAAATTGCAACTCTGACCTATCATACAACATATTGAAATTTCAAAAATGTGCTGCAAGACTTATCCTTGATAAAGACATTGATACACCATCTGAAACATTATTTAATGATCTACAATGGATGAAATTCCATGAAAGAGTAGAATATAAAAAAAGGCTATTTTAATGTTCAAGATCATCAACAACTTTTCCCCAGAGTATTTGCAAAATAATTTTATCCCAACACCAAATATACATTCTAAAAATCTACGCTCACAGTAAAATAATTCTCTATACGTACCAAAACCAAAGTTAGAAACATATCGTAAAACTCTTATATATTCTGGATCCAAAATCTGGAATTTTCTTCCAACCATTTTTAAAATGCTTCATTGGTTCAAGAATTTAAGAGATATTATATAACATTTAAATATAACAGTCCCCTGTCACAACAAAGATAAATTTTCATTGTCTTACAAAACATTAAGCTTGTATCCTCATTGCAGTCAGTGGATTCTTAAATCATTGAAATTAACATTGATTGTCTAAATATATTTTGTAGTGAACTCATCATTTTCAAGTGTAAATTTTACATTATAATACTGTCATGCCTTTCCCTTTGAAATATATTATTGAGTAAATTAAATAAAAAATAAATATTCATTGACAATTCAAATATACATTACAAATTGAATATGTCAACAAAAATAATTCACTATTTTGTAATAAAGTTCCAAATTGTATTGATTCTGTTGTTTAATTTTATTGTATGTATTTTGTTATTACTTTGTTAACATGTATATAATAGAGGACCACAGGGAAGATTGGAGATTGTTCCAACTGTGTTTCCTCTTTAAATAAAGACCTTATTATTAATATGGTAATTTCAAGTGAACACAGAGATAATATGGTAATTTCAAGTGAACACAGAGGTAATATTGTAATTTCAAGTGAACACAGAGGTAATATGGTAATTTCAAGTGAACACAAAGGTAATATTGTAATTTTAAGAGAACACAAAGGTAATATGGTAATTTGAAGTGAACACAGAGGTAATATGGTAATTTCAAGTGAACACAAAGGTAATATGGTAATTTGAAGAGAACACAAAGGTAATTTGGTAATCTGAAGTGAACACAGAGGTAATATGGTAATTTCAAGTGAACACAAAGGTAATATGGTAATTTGAAGAGAACACAAAGGTAATATGGTAATTTCAAGAGAACACAAAGGTAATATGGTAATTTCAAGAAAACACAGAGGTAATATGGTAATTTCAAGGGAACACAAAGGTTACATGGTAATTTCAAGAGATCACAGAGGTAATATGGTAATTTCAAGAGAACGCACAGGTAATATGGTAATTTTAATGAAGTCTTTCTCTATTGAAACAGCATCCAAGTACTCAATTTGTTCTATTTTAAGTGGTTTGGTGAATCCAAGAGATACTGCCATCTCTTGTATAAACCGGTCATGGTCAGTACTATTTCTGGCATGAACATGGTTTAGAGTAAAGTTCATATATGTTTGTTCAACTATTATGTGTAGAAAACAACCCACTCATAACGTAGGGGAAGTAGCAATCCATGATGTGTGGTTGTTGTAGATATGAACACAATGCAGAATGAAAATTTCCATTTTTAATAAAGATGTTCACAATGTCAACTATAATAATACAAAATGCACAATATTAAGGATTATTCATAAAGAAAGTTATAAAGTCACACATAGTAATCAGGTACCAGAAGGTCAATAAGTTGGATTAATTAGACAAACTTTACATCCATATGGCACTTTGTGTGCGCCAGGTTTTTTAAAGAGTAGATCCGCCACTGCAGTCAGACTTTTTGTTTACCGTCACGCTTTTATATATATTTTCACGTAGTCGAACCATCTCGGATTCTCTATTTATACAGATAAAGATATTGTTTGACTTTGAAGGTGTGAAAATGGCATCAAAGACTTCCTACTCATCAAAGTGCGAGCACATATGGGGAAGTCAAAGGGAAAGTGATAATTAAGAATTATCAAGTCATAGTGATAAATCATACAATTTCCTGCATCCTAATATTGAGTCAATTAAAATAGTTAATTGGCATATTTGAATTTTTAACAAAATGCAATTTGTAGATTTAACAAAATAATGGAAATATGTTTACTTATTAAATATGTACATCTTGCACACATAGACAATCATTTTGACATTAAACATGGCTATAATATATTTTATAAAAGTCAGAAATATGTGAAATGTCCAATTGTCCAAATATGCTTTATAATAAATCATGAACTACATTTAGAAATATATATATATCTTTATTCAAACCATTTATGTGAAGTTTATTAACCTTTATTTCAAGGAAATGTGATTTATCTTTTTTGAATTGTGTATAACGCCATCTACAACACATTTCAGGTTATATATGGCATATATCCAGTTTACTGAAGGAAGACCTCAGACTGATTCAGACTGAGTAGAGCCACCGTCCTTCTGCAAGTAACAGGAAACTTTCTCACATAATGTTTTTGGAGTGAGTGGGACTCCAACCTATAACCTTATAGGTGAGAGGGAAGTGATCTTGAGATGGCGCCTCAGCCACAGATGACCCCAAATGTGAAATTAGAGACAATGAGCATATTTCTATAAAAAATCAATGACTTTTAATCACCCTGCTTAGTAATAAACACCCAAAATAGTTCAGTGATGTGTCTATGCACACAGATCAGTCTGAGCTAGTGACATCACATGGGGGAAAAACATTGCCTTAAATAAAATTCAAAAATTAAAAAAAACAACACACACTCACATGAGTTGTGTTCACTCTTCTACAAATGTTCTTTGGAATGTAGAACGTCGGCTGAGCCGATCATAGTATTGTTGTATCACTGGAAAATCATTGAGAAGAGCTCCATTCTTCATAGCGTAAGCCCACCAGAGGTTATATCCCAGTACACAGTCTGCCGCTGTCAATCTGTTGAAATGTATGTACAGTATTGTAAATGGTGTTCAAGACACATGGCAATTAAATTTGCTTTTACATCATTTAAGTTCAAACATCATATCAGTGTATAACATATATGAGCATATAACTATGTGAAGATATTGATCACCTAGTAATTTTATCTAAAACTTCATGTTTACACATATGAGCATATAATTATGTGGAGATATTTGTCTCCAAGTATTTCTATCTAAAACTTCATGTTTACACATAAGAGCATCTCCAAGTATTTCTATCTGAAACTTAATGTTTACACATATGAGCATATAACTATGTGCAGATATTGGTCTCCAAGTAAGTCTATCTAGAACTTCATGTTACACATATGAGCATATAACTATGTGGAGATATTTGTCTCCAAGTATTACTATTTAAAACTTCATGTTTACACATATGAGCATCTTCAAGTATTTCTATCTGAAACTTCTTGTTTACACATATGAACATATAACTATGTGCAGATATTGGTCTCCAAGTAATTCTATCTAAAACTTCATGTTACACATATGAGCATATAACTATGTGACGATATTGGTCTCAAAGTATTTCTATCTAAAACTTCACGTTTACACATATGAGCATATAACTATGTGGAGATGTTGGTCTCGAGATATTTCTATCTAAAACTTCATGTTTACACATACGAGCATATAACTATGTGGAGATATTGGTCTCCCAGGATTACTATCTAAAACTTCATGTTAACACATATGAGCATATAACTATGTGAAGATATTGGTCTCCATGTATTTCTATCTGAAACTTCATGTTTATACATATGCGCATATTACTATGTTAAGATATTGGTCTCCAAGTATTTCTATCTGAAACTTAATGTTTACACATATTATAAGCATATAACTATGTGCTGATATTGGTCTCCAAGTATTACTATCTAAAACTTCATGTTTACACATATGAGCATCTCCAAGTAATTCTATCTAGAACTTCATGTTACACATATGAGCATATAACTATGTGGAGATATTGGTTTCCAAGTATTTCTATCTAAAACTTCATGTTTACACATATGAGCATATAACAATGTGGAGATACTGATCTCCAAGTATTTCTATCTGAAACTTGATGTTTACACATAACTATGTGGAGATATTAGTACTGGAGATATTAGTCCCAGAGATAGGGCGTTTTTATTTATTTTTTGTGTCCAAAAAGGTTTGAAAATTGTTTCTAGAGGCAAAGAATAAGAATGACAACAACGGTGGTTGAATATAATATAATGAGAAAAATTATCAAAACTCTCACAAATATTAGGGATTTTCCAACATATAATCCACTGACTAATCAGTGGGTTTCCACTGTTGCTAGATATAGTCAACCGGTACACTTTTATCAATGCTGCTATGTGGTGGTCTCACAATGCTGCTATGTGGTGGTCCCCACAATGCTGCTATGCAGTGATTCCCACAATGCTGCTATGTGGTGGTCCCCATAATGCTGCTGTGTGGTGGTCCCCACAATGCTGCTATGTGGTGGTTCCCACAATGCTGCTATGTCGTGGTCCCCACAATGCTGCTATGTGGTGGTCCCACCAATGCTGCTTTGTGGTGGTCCCGACAATGCTGCTATGTCGTGGTCCCCACAATGCTGCTATGTGGTGGTCCCACCAATGCTGCCTTGTGGTGGTCCCGGCAATGCTACTATGTCGTGATCCCCACAATGCTGCTATGTGGTAGTCCCTAGCTGGGAGATTTTTGGACTGTTTCTAAAGTCCAACTCTCAAATCAGTCTCAGTTTAAACTTTTAAATCAATTAGATATTGCCATTCTCAATTTGATATTATATACCAGAGTAAGATATTGTAGGTATCAGTTTAATATTGATAACAGTGTCAGATAATGAATGTATCAGTTTGAATTGTCAACCATGATTTCATTTCAATATTGTAAACCAATATGATATTGTAAACTAGAGACTCAATTAAATAGTGTTAACCAGTCTCAGTCTGATATTGTAAATTCATCTCGATGTTATTATAAACCAGTGTTTGATGTTGTATTTGAAATTGTAAACCAGTGTTTGATGCTGTATTTGATATTGTAAACAGTGTTTGATGTTGTATTTGATATTGTAAACCAGTGTTTGATATTGTTAACCAGTGTATGATGTTGTATTTGATATTGTAAACCAGTGTTTGATGTTGTATTTGATATTATAAACCAGTGTTTGATGTTGTATTTGATATTATAAACCAGAAAGACTGTATCCCAGTCCTTGATATCTCCAGAATCACGTCTGTTCAACCCAAATGAAAAAGCAGCAAATTCTACGCCTGTTTCATAATTCATAGCTATTTAATGCTTACCAAACTGTGATATAATCCAACTTTCCCTGTAGCAACTGACCTATCAACATGTTCAAAGCTTATGCTTTGTAACAGACCCAAGTTGGAGGGCTGGATCCATTTTAAAATCCAAAACATTGTAGGTATCACTTTTATTTTGTAATCAAAACTTCAATTGAATATTGTAAACCAGTCTGATATTGTTGGTCTCAATTTAATAATGTACACTAGATATTAAGTTTGATATTGTAAACCAGTTTCAGATATTGCAGGTCGCAATTTCATAGTGTTAACTAGTGTCTCATATTGCAGGTATTAGTTTGATATTGTAAACCAGTCTCAGATATTGCAGGTCGCAATTTCAAATTGTTAGCCTAAGAATCTCATATTGCAGGTATCTGTTTGATTTTATAAACCAAAGTTTCAGTTTACCAGTTTGATATTATAAACCAAATAAGTGAATGGCTCTATAATGTATCCCACATACCGATCTCCACACAGATAATCCTGCTCCAGTAATATTTTGGTAAGATAGTTGCCAAACACCTGAAACTTGCGCACCATCTTATTGATGAGTTCCGTATCTTGGTCCTTCAGTTCGGTGAACTGCCACTGAACAAAAATGGTCTCCATAACTTCATCCAGGGTACTGACACTGTACACAATCCAACTGGAAACAGTGTAAAATTAGAAGAACGGTTTACACTTTACTTTCTATCATTTTCCAGTATATTTCTCGTCATGTTGGACATTACCACAGTACACTAAAAGGTTATACAAATTTCATGTCTGGACCTCTGTATTAATATACTGCTTCATGCAGATGAGTTTAGACTATTCCTAATTGAAAGTTTACAATTGTTTGCTTTCTACCATAACAGCTTAACTAGCTATACTGACCACAGTTTGATTACCACATACTAGCTTAACTAGCTATACTGACCACAGTTTGTTTCCCCTATAACAGCTTTACTAGCTACACTGACCACAGTTTATTTCCCCTATAACAGCTTTACTAGCTTTACTGACCACAGTTTGTTTCCCCTACAACAGCTTTACTAGCTATACTGACCACAGTTTGTTTCCCCTATAACAGCTTTACTAGCTACACTGACCACTGTTTTTTTCCCCTATAACAGCTTTACTAGCTATACTGACCACAGTTTTTTCCCCTATAACAGCTTTACTATCTATACTTACCACAGTTTGTTTCCCCTATAACAGCTTTACTTGCTATACTGACCACAGTTTGTTTCCCCTATAACAACTTTACTAGCTATACTGACCACAGTTTGTTTCCCCTATAACAGCTTTACTAGTTATACTGACCACAGTCTGTTTCCCCTATAACAGCTTTACTTACTACACTGACCACAGTTTGTTTCCCCGATAACATCTTTACTTGCTATACTGACCACATTTTGTTTCCCATATAACAACTTTACTAGCTATACTAACCGCAGTTTGTTCCCCTATAACAGCTTTACTAGCTACACTGACCACAGTTTGTTTCCCCTATAACATCTTTACTAGCTATACTGACCACAGTTTGTTTCCCCTATAACAACTTTACTAGCTACACTGACCACAGTTTGTTTCCCCTATAACAGCTTTACTATCTATACTGACCACAGTTTGTTTTCCCTATAACAGCTTTCCTAGCTATACTGACCACAGTTTGATTCCCCTATAACAGTTTTACTAGCTACACTGACCACAATTTGATTCCCCTGTAACAGTTTTACTAGCTACACTGACCACAGTTTGATTCACCTATAACAGTTTACTAACTATACTGACCACAGTTTGTTTCCCCTAAAAATTCTTTACTAACTACACTGACCACAGCCTGTTTCCCCTATAACAGCTTTATTATCTATACTGACCACAGTTTATTTCCCCTATAACAGCTTTACTATCTATACTGACCACAGTTTGTTTCCCCTATAATTACTTTATTATCTATACTGACCACAGTTTGCTTCCCCTAAAACAGCTTTACTAGCTATACTGACCACAGTATGTTTCCCCTATAACAGCTTTACTAGCTACACTGACCACAGTTTGTTTCCCCTATAACAGCTTTACTTGCTATACTGACCACAGTTTGTTTCCCGTATAACAGCTTTACTAGCTACAACGACCACAGTTTGTTTCCCCTATAACAGCTTTACAAGCTATACTGACCACAGTTTGATACCACAATAACAGCGTTACTATCTATACTGACCACAGTTTGTTTCCCCATATAACAGCTTAACTAGCTATACTGACCACAGTTTGTTTCCACTATAACAGCTTTACAAGCTATACTGACCACAGTATGTTTCCCCTATAACAGCTTTACTAGCTACACTGACCACAGTTTGTTTCCCCTATAACAGCTTTACTAGCTATACTGACCACAGTATGTTTCCCCTATAACAGCTTTACTAGCTACACTGACCACAGTTTGTTTCCCCTATAACAGCTTTACTAGCTACACTGACCACAGTATGTTTCCCCTATAACAGCTTTACTAGCTATACTGACCACAGTTTGTTTCCCCTATAACAGCTTTACAAGCTATACTGACCACAGTTTGTTTCCCCTATAACACGTTTACTAGCTATACTGACCACAGTTTGTTTCTCCTATAACAACTTTACTAGCTACACTGACCACAGTTTGTTTCCCCTATAACAGCTTTACTAGCTATACTGACCACAGTTTGATTCCCCTATAACAGCTTTACAAGTTATACTGACCACAGTTTGTTTCCCCTATTAAAACTTTACTAACTACACTGACCACAGTTTGTTTCCCCTATAACAGCTTTACAAGCTATACTGACCACAGTTTGTTTCCCCTATAACAACTTTACTAACTACACTGACCACAGTTTGTTTCCCCTATAACAGATTTACTAGCTACACTGACCACAGTTTGTTTCCCCTATAACAGCTTTACTAGCTATACTGACCACAGTTTGTTTCCCCTATAACAGCATTACTAGCTACACTGACCACAGTTTGTTTCCCCTATAACAGCTTTACTTACTATACTGACCACAGTTTGTTTCCCCTATAACAGCTTTACTTACTATACTGACCACAGTTTGTTTCCCCTATAACAGCTTTACTAGCTATACTGACCACAGTCTGTTTCCCCTATAACAGCTTTACTAGCTATACTGACCACAGTTTGTTTCCTCTATAACAGCTTTACTAGCTACACTGACCACAGTTTGTTTCCCCTATAACAGCTTTACTAACTATACTGACCACAGTTTGTTTCCCCTATAACAGCTTTACTATCTATACTGATCACAGTTTGTTTCCCCTATAACAGCTTTACTAGCTATACTGACCACAGTTTGTTTCCCCTATAACAGCTTTACAAGCTATACTGACCACAGTTTGCTTCCCCTATAACAACTTTACTTACTACACTGACCACAGTTTGATTCCCCTAAAACAGTTTTACTTACTACACTGACCACAGTTTGTTTCCCCTATAACAACTTTACTAGCTATACTGACCACAGTTTGTTTCCCCTATAACAGCTTTACTAGCTATACTGACCACAGTTTGTTTCCCCTATAACAGCTTAACTAGCTATACTGACCACAGTTTGTTTCCCCTATAAAAGGGGGGGTGGGGGGGGGGGTTAGTCCGTGGGGTGTTTTGGCCTACACTCGATTTACCTGGGTGTATGGTAGCACACCTTATTTATGTTAGGTGTAAGTGCACTTATACATTTATATGAATCAATACCTTCAAAAATGTCAACCTTAACAATACAATGCCTTTTTTTTATCACAAGTGGATTTAAAGAGGAAGATTTTTCAAACAACCAGAAATAGTCATATTGGCCCAGTTCTTGTTCATATTGGCCAGCCGGGTCTGATTAGCTCAGTCATTTGTGTGTCTGACTATCAATCCAGGCTTCCAGGGGTCATGAGTTTGAATACCACCCGGGCACAATCTCTGTGATGGTTGATATATGACATTGCATCTCATTATCATTCTTCTCTCACTGCTGATTTAAGTGGGTAAGTTATCAGTTACTTGTGAAGATGGGTTAGTGCTAGAGTACTGGTTAACCTTCCAGGATCCCAGGAAACAGTGGTTAGGTTAATTGATCATCTGTTAGCCCTCGATGGTATAAAAATGAAGATAAATATCGAATCAATCAATCAGTCATATTGGCTCAGTTCAGCTTTTATTAGCAGAGTTGGCATCATATGACTTCATCTTTTTCCTCGATCTCAAGGCCAATACAAAAAGGTTAATTTATAACAATATTTATTAACAAATACATCTTATTGGCCCATTTATCTTCATTTTGACCCCCACCCAAAGGTTGTATGCAGTGGGCCATTATGACTGTCCAAGGTAAATTAATTGGGCCAATATGAAATCACTGGATTAATAACAATTTTATCAACAATGAGTTGTTTATACATATTGGCATAGTTGAATTCATGTTGAATTCATAATGGCCAAGTTTGTGTAGGAGTTAAGCATTTTCTTCAATGAAATTTATTAATTATTGTTACAAAAGTACATTTCCATGCCTACAATCTAAACAATCTCTGAAGGTAATTGGAGATTAACAAGAGGGCCAAGATGGCCCTATATCCCTCACCTGACTGAGCTTGAGTCACACAACATAAGTACATTGTATAATACATGTATGCTCAAAATTCCAGAAAGACGAGATGGGCAAGTAGTTAGAATTTTGATTTGTTTTAAAGATGTAACAGATGCGTAGAAAAGTTCAAAATTGGTAGAGGTTCACCCATGGTAAATGTCAGTGAAATTACATCAAAATCAGGTCAGTAGATTCTGACAAGAAGGCTTTTGAAGTTTTTACTATAGATGCTAAGCCTTCGAACTAAGATAAAAATCCAGTTCCAGCACAAAACTAACCTGTTATGTTTGAGAACGGTTTCAAACTAAAGCATCAGACTAAATTGTTGCGCATGAAACAATCCACAGTTCCAGCACAATAAATATTCCTATGAGTTTCAAACACATGCCTTCCCAAAGTATATCACGAAAGAATCTTTGTCGCAGTGCACTCTCCCTTAAAAACAATTAAGCTCCTCCTCCAAGATTTCAAATACACTTTGACACTGAAAATCTCAAGCAGACTTCTTGCTGTTATGAAACTAGCTAAAAATATGGTATTGCTTTATTATGAAGCAGTAAACCATCCCTGTCTGAACCATAAAAACTCTAACTTTTATATTCAGAAAAACACCTATTTTAAAATGGTTCATGATATATGAATATATGAATAATATTTCAATCATTGATTATAATTGTATCATTCATCTTTTTATCATGAATTATCTTTAAAAACTTATATCTGGTATAATATTGTATAATAATAGCAAAAAAAGTTTATTTAAAGAGTTATTACCTCTTCTGATAATAATTGCTATATACATACATTTATGCTATAAAACAGGGGAAGTAATTTGACATAAAACTAACCCCACCCCCTGGCTGCCATGTTTTTTGACAAATCAAGATGGCTTGAACAAACTTGGTAGAGAGAACCTAAGGAACATTTCTGTGAAATTATTTTAAAATCGAGCCAGTAGTTTCTGACAAGAAGGTTTTTTAAGTTTTCGCTATAGCTTATATAGTAAACTAACCCAATCCCTGGCCACCATGTTTTTTGACAAATCAAGATGGCTTGAACAAACTTGGTAGAGGGTCACCCAAGGAACATTTCTGTGAAATTATATCAAAATTGGCCCAGTGGTTTCAGAGGAGAAGTTGTTAATTGCTGAAAGTAAACGACGGACGACAGACGACGGACACCAGGCGATCACAAAAGCTCACCTTCAGGTGAGCTAATAAAAGACAGACATGGGAAGAATGAATTACTTATAATATGCTTCCTTATCCAGGTCAGGACCAAGGTTGTTGTAAATATCGGCAAGATACAAACAGATGGCCCCAGACTCCAATATGGGTGCTCTCCCCTCAACTTCCAGACAAGGTATTGTACCATGTGGATGAATCTGCTGATACTCAGCAAGTAATTCTTGATTGGGATCCTGAGGGTTCATACTTATAAGTTCCACATCACCAAGGCAACCAAGTTCTGTGTTGGTGTAAAGAAGACAGTTAAAAATAATTCTAGTCTTGACACTTTCAATAAAATCTCTGTTGATAAATGATCATACATGCGCAGCATACATGTACATGTTCTAATATAATTTCAGGGCTGCTGAATGGTCTAATGAGATGTCTCAAGATCACCAGAGTTATCAAAATTTAGTTTAAATTGTAATGTATTGAAACGTATAATTAATAAGTTTAATTTTGTTCTTCTCTTTAATTAAACATGACCTCTCACTCTACAAGTTGGAAATTAATGGACATATTGATCACTTGTGCTAAGTCATTTTAAAATCCCTCCGTGTGAGACAAAATTACAGACACAAAATCTCAAACTGACTGAAAGTGTGACCTTGAACTTTAATGTACAGATCTGGGTCTTATAAGTGACATGTCAACATCTCATGTTGATAAATTGAGCCAAATATTTTTGAAACCTATCCATGAGTCACAAAATTACAGGCCAGGCACAAAATCTGAAACAGACTCAAAGTGATGTCACTTAAAGTATGACCTTGACCTTTGATGTAGGGGTCTGGGTCTTACACATGACACATCGTCACACCATGTTGACCAATTGTGCCATATGTTTTTGAAACCCATCCATGTATGACAAAATTAGACCAGACATGAAAACTCAAACAGACTCGGCGTTGTCAAACCAACTCAAAGTGTGTGCTTGACCATTAAAGTTTGGGTCTGGGTCTTAAGCGCAACACATCGTCATGATGTTAATTATTTGTGCATAATTATTTTAAAAATTCATTCATATATGACAAAGTTACAGACTGGATATGAAATCTTGGGCAAATTGACAGATAGACACTGCGATTAAAAACATATTTTAAAGTTATTTATATGGAGGAATTGCCAAGTATAAAATAATGGTGCATGGTTATGAATAGAACAACTCATTATGCAACTTATGTTGATCTAGACCAGGAAGTGGAGCAAAACCATAACACAAAAACCTATTTCATTTGGCGATGATGGTGATCATTGGAGGTCAAAAATATCTGGAGAAACTCTGCATGATTTTGAGTACAACTATTCATAACACAATCACTGCTAAAGTTAGGCTGCTCTGAACTACGCAATTATGATAAAAGATTCTTAAGTTAAATGTTTTACAAAATACGTCTTAAGTAATCTAACTTGTGTATTGCATATTAGGTCATAACAAATTAATTGCTAGATTATCATCCTAGACCTACCCCTAGTTTTCATGCCGCCCCGACCCTTTTTATTTTAAAAAACATTAAAAATTTTAAAAATAATATCCTCCAGCCCTCCCCCTTTTTAAGGAAAATTTGGATGATAATCTAGAAATTAATTTATTATGACATTACCTGTATCATTCCTATGAAAGACCATGACTGCATAGTGTTCGTGTAATATAAAATTAAAAGTTGCTTTACAAAGCTGCTATATACTTTGGCTGCTTTACTTGTAAAAACTTCAGACCCAAATAGGCGTTACTCATTAGACATAGCAATAATAAATATCAATTATGAACATATTTGACTGACTACCATAGCTGATTGTTGAGAAAATACATTTATGAAAATTCCCCAAATTTTGAACATATTGGGTCCCTTCCCAGCCCCTTATGGAAATTCAATCATTTTATTGAAACAAATCTAATTTTCTTTTACTAGACAATGATTTAGATCTCAAACTGAACATCATATTTACACAAAAGGATGAGAGAATTTTCTGTTTTCCCATAGTATTCCTAAGTTAAAACTCAAACTCCTCTTACTAGGGCCTCTATATCATCCCTATCCCTTGATTTGTTAATTTTCCAACCTTTACTCATGGGGGTAATTTGAATAAAATATGAACAAATTTGAATGACCAGTGGTTGAGAAGATTTTTGAAAAATTTCAATTTTAATGCTTTAGTGATACCACCTGGTCCCTAATGATAAGTCAATTCTCCTTATTGAACCAAATCTAATTTGTCATAATTAGATGATGCTTCAGAACTCAAACTAAAAAATATTTTTGCACAAAAAATTATACAAGATAGTATAGGAACTACGCATGTATAATAGAGTTGATATCCCGTCAATGTTACTGCCTAAGAAGACTCTTGACCATACACTGAAAAATGAAGAGCCGTCAAAGGGCAATAACGCTGTGAAAAAATCATTGAACCAAAATGCACAAACAATAATATGCGCATCTCAACTTGTTAGTGATGTATCCTGGCAAGTTTCATAACAGTCCAACCTGAGGTTGCAGATAAATAGCCCAGACAAGAATTTGGTGATGCAATATGGTAATGAATGAAATGAATCAAAGGGCCATAAACCTGTGAAAAATCATTGAACCCCACAAGACAGTGGAACCCAGTCATTTTAACAAATCTGAAGCTCCTTGACCAAGTGAAAAAATCATAGGCAAAATCAGTTTTACAAAATAAACTGATGTGTATAATAATCACAGGTGTGCCCTCAGTAGGCAGGGCCATTTCTAATCCCATTTTAAACACCATTTGTACAAACCTAAGAGAACTGCATAAATATATGTATTTTCAAAATCTGTTTGGCGGATCATAAACATTTGTATCACTATTTTTAGTAGTGACGGCAATCTTTAGATAAAAAAAATCTTCTGTATTGTCTCCTATGCTAAAGAAACATCTGTTTGAAGTTCGAGTTTAATTGGCCTAGTGGTTTCAGAGAAAGTTCTGCCAACAGACGACAGACAACACACCATCGTATAAGCCCTACTGGCCTTTGGTCATTAGAGCTAAAACCTGGGTAATTTTTATCAAATGAGGTGAAATAGTGTACACAGCAAACCTTTTAACAAAATTATGTTAATATGTCTACTCAAATGAATATCCCAAATCATTTCCAGGTTATATATGAAATCCAGTTTTATTGGTGATAGAAATCTTACCCCAGAATGAGTGCGGGTAGAATTACTCACCTTCGAAAAGTAAACTGGCTTTCCAAAGATCATTTTTTATGGAGCAAGGCCAAAAAAAAACATACCCTCAGCAGTGAGAGGAAAGTGGCAAATAACAAGAGTGCCTTAAAGTACATGGCCACAGAGAATCACGCCCCAATGGAAAAGAATGATTACAGTACTGTTGTCATTTCAGCTTGTAATTTACAGGATAAAGATGCTGTTTAGATGAAGGAACCAAAGTCAAAATGCAAACACACACTATTTAGAAATATTTTAAGTTAATTATTTAAAGAGGTCATGGCCATTTGGGAACAAGAAGGCCATAATATCTCTAAATCGGTCACAAATAAAGCAATGATTGATAATTCAAGAGACAGAACTTAATATTTACTATCAAATTAGGCCTTTTCATTATGTTGGGGGGGATTTAATGGTATTGGGCTTTGTAATTTTGTTGTATCGTGAACAAATGGAATTGTTAACTAACCCAGAAACACATGTGTTGTATCCTGAACAAATGGAATTGTTAACTAAACCGGAACCACATGTGTTGTATCCTGAACAAATGGAATTGTTAACTAACCCAGAACCACATGTGTTGTATCCTGAACAAATGGAATTGTTAACTAACCCATAACCACATGTGTTGTATCCTGAACAAATGGAATTGTTAACTAACCCAGAACCACAAGTGTTGTATCCTGAACAAATGGAATTGTTAACAAACCCAGAACCACATGTGTTGTATCGTGAATAAATGGAATTGTGAACAAACCCAGAACCACATGTGCTGTATCCTGAACAAATGGAATTGTTAACTAACCCAGAACAACATGTGTTGTATCGTGAACAAATGGAATTGTTAACTAACCCAGAACCACATGTGTTGTATCCTGAACAAATGGAATTGTTTACTTACCCAAAATCACATGTATGTGTTGTATCCTGAACAAATGGAATTGTTAACAAACCCAGAACCACATGTGTTGTATCTTGAACAAATGGAATTGTTAACTAACCTAGAACCACATGTGTTGTATCCTGATCAAATGGAATTATTAACTAACCCAGAACAACATGTGTTGTATCCTGAACAAATGGAATTGTTAACTTACCAAGAATCACATGTGTTGTATCCTAAACAAATGGAATTGTTAACTAACCCAGAACCACATGTGTTGTATCCTGAACAAATGTATTTGTTAACAAACCCAGAACCACATGTGTTGTATCCTGATCAAATGGAATTGTTAACTAACCCAGAACATGTGTTGTATCCTGAACAAATGGAATTGTTAACTAACCAAGAATCACATGTGTTGTATCCTGAACAAATGGAATTGTTAACTAACCCAGAACCACACATGTTGTATCCTGAACAAATGGAATTGTTAACTAACCCAGAACAACATGTGTTGTATCCTGAACAAATGGAATTGTTAACTAAACCAGAACAACATGTGTTGTATTCTGAACAAATGGAATTGTTAACTAACCCAAAATCAAATGTTTTGTATCCTGAACAAATGGAATTGTTAACTAACCCAAAATCACATGTGTTGTATCCTGAACAAATGGAATTGTTAACTAACCCAGAACCACTTGTGTTGTATCTTGAACAAAAAGAATTGTTAACAAACCCAGAACATGTGTTGTATCCTGATCAAATGGAATTATTAACTTACCCAGAATCACATGTGTTGTATCCCGAACAAATGGAATTGCTAACTAACACGGAACCACATGTGCAGTATCCTGAACAAATTGAGTAATTTAATTGTAAATGTCCTGTTTAAAATGACAACTGGAGAAAAATGAAATGACTCATGTTTATTTTTAATAGTTGTTTATTATATGATATATGGTACATTGAACACTTTTTATGGAAATGTTCTCTTTTTACGTTATAAAAGATGTCAGAAGAACAAAATTAAATAAAAACCTCCAGATATAAAAAAGTTTACAAAAGCGAAATTAAGAAAAATCAAACATTATAACAATCTTGTAAAGTTCTCTACATGAATTCATACAAAATATTGATGTCCTTGCGCTTAAATTCTTAAAGCCTCATTAAACTTCCGAATGTACACTTTTTGATAATAACAAAAATGATTGTAATTCAATGTGTTTATAGTAATGCTAAAATTATTCCTGTAGATCCCTTACTGACTGTTTTTAAAAAAGCGAGAAAATAAAAAAACTTCGATTGAAATGTGTATTTCTTAGACGAGCGGACCGAACTTTTAACTTTTGTTTACATTTTTGTAATTCCGTAATGACTCAGTTGTTTTCCGACCGTACCTTCGCCAGTGTTCGGAAGTACACAAATGAATACTGAGGATTAAGATCGTTAGATAAGGGGTTCCTTAACAAGATTAAAAATGTTATGGCTTTACTAATATTATGTATTGTTATTGAGTTGTTGTTTTTTAAAAAATTTGATGTCTGCAATAAAACTGTTTCAAACGTAATACGCGTTATATTTTTATACGCACACTATCTAATTGCAAGCAGTTATTTAATTTTCAACTGCATCCCCTACAGCTCCCCATACTATGTTTCTCTCTGAAGTGAATTGATCATATATTACCAACCGACGAGTTTCCGGACAAGCTTCGTAACTCCCCGTTTTCTGCTGAAGGTGTTGGTCGGAAAGAGACTAACATTAATATGTAAACAAAACCCGTTCTTAAAAGGGATTTTATTGGCATATTACCATCAATTCCCTGTCCTAAATACACACGCCCAGCATGAAGATACACTTATAACTTAAGAGATATACATGTCTAAAGTGTCTAATTGTTGCACAACCTCTGTATTACAAACATCGGGTTTCTGAAACCACGTTTTTATTTTTGTTTACATTCGCCATTTTCAACAAACCGCTTTCGGGTTTCCGATCAATCATCAGATAACATCGTCAAGACTCGTTCCCATTTCGTTTTGGAAGCTTTGTTCGGGAAGTTTACGGAGTTCAATGTAAACATTGAGCAATACTTTATTGCGGGATGTATTAAAGTTTTAGCCAATATTCAATTACTGTTAATTTGATAACTTTCAAGTAAATAAAGGTTATACGTCAATATATAAGCATTATTTTGTGCACACTGCATAATGGAAAAGTCTGGATTAACAGCATGTTTGTGTTACTTGCCAATATAATCCCTTTAATTATGAACTAATAATGTGCTTTATATTTATTTTTTCGTTTGCAAAGTCTCTCAGTGATCAAATAAACATGTATTCTATCTATGTATTCTAAACGACGAATCGTCCATATAAAATCAAAAATAAAATTACTTTTTTAATAACTGTACTAAACAAACCACCCTTGGTAGCCTCTCAATATTGGCTGCGATAAAGTGATTTGTGATGTAAAAGTGTGTGCAATAGTATCACGCGTATATGCAAGGGAGGATCTTGAACAAGAGTTACAAGACCAAACTAGTATTCCGTACTCATTGTTTTTCAGTGCGTATCAATAATATAATGTGTACTACGTTCGATACAGTTTTATTGCAGACATCAATATTATATATTTTAAACAAAGAAAACCCAATAACGATACATAATATTAGTGAAGCCATAACTCTTTTAATCTTGTTAATGAACCCTTATCTAACGGTCTTAATCCCCACACTACCACTGCATATTCATTTGTGTACTTCCAAACACTAGTGGAGGGACAGTCAGAAAGCAACCAAGTCATTACGGATTCACAAAAATGTAAACAAAAGTTAAAAGTTTGGTTCGCTTGTCTAAGAAAAACACATTTGATCAAAGTTATTTATTTTCTCGCTTTTTTAAAAACAGCCAGTAAGGGGTCTACAGGAATGGTTTTAGCAATACTATAAACACATTTAATTACAATCATTTTTGTTACTATCAAAAAGTGTGCATTTCAGAAGTTTAATGAGGCTTTAATCAATGTTCCTGGAATCTAGTAGATGATTAGCCAGTACTTGACACACCTTATCCCTGCAAGTCACTGATTACTTCAGAGAGGGAGAATCATGGACAAAAACCAAAGTAAATTATCATTGCTTAGCTCAAGGTGAGTTAACTGCTATGCTCAAGATGACCAAATAAATGAGCTAAAAAAATAATTTAAAAATTGTTGCACATTCATTGACATTTTTTCTATTTTTGATCCGTTTCAATTTCAGTCTAAATCAAAGTCATCATCATCTTCATCTCCTGGCAATACACCACGTATTTCACCTGTGTTCTTGTCCCTGATCACTTTTGTTTCTGCTAGTGGAAGAATACCATGCTCCTGTAAGAAACTTTCCACATCTGTAGCATAAAAGTCATCACCTAGTTCATTTGAAAGGCTGATATAATTTCCTATTAATTCCTTATTTTTGTATACCAGTAAAGCAGGTACACCTTTTACTGAGAACTTTTTACTCAGCCGAGCATCTGACGCTTTTATTTTACAGAATTTAATGTGTGGATACTCCTTTGCTAAACAAGCAAAACACCCATTCATTGCATCGCATGCTTCAACTTTTTCTTCAAATATATGCACAATAACCTTAACAGCCGGATTTTCTTTATCTATTGCATCAATGAAACCATTCTTCTCTAAAGCAAACACCTTTCCAAATTTTGGCATAGAATCTAGAGCTTTCCTCATTTCTTCTATACGCTTCTGTCTATACTGCTTGATAAACTCATCTTCCAGATCTTCAAACTGCAGCATGAAGTCGTCATCTTTCTGCTTCTCTTCCTCATCATTCAAGTGGGATCTGAACACAATTAAAAAGATTTCTTTTAAACATTATATGAATGTAAAATTTAACAAATGAATCGGACTACCCATTAAAAGTATTTTTTTCAGACTGAGTGTCGATGGTTAGCTGAATTGCGGTAAATTACAAGAAATTGTTCACTTTATTATTGGAATTTTTATGAAAATAAAGAACATTAGCTACGGTAAATCTTCACCATTTAGTTTCTGTTTTCTTTATTAATAGTCAGCACAATCCCATTAAAAGATAAGTCATTTCGCCCCTCAGCCCTCACAAAAATAATCTAGAAGGAGAGACAAGGGGTCTGATCCGTCTTAATCTGATCAAACCAACTCACCAAAAAGGACTAACATGAGGAAAAACTTTTCCATCTTCGTATCATCAATTATTGGAATGACCTTCCCTAGAAACTAGTGGACACCTTCAAACACAGATTAGACTGCCACTGGATTGAAATGATTAAAAATGGGACACTAGAAACTATGCCATAATCTAAAATTCCCCTATAACTTGTAAATGTAAATCCTGGGTACTTTAAACACTGTTCAGTCTTTTATTTGCAATTTCTTTTTCTTTACTTTAAAAATTAGTTACTGGGATACATTATTTCTGGTTATGGGCTTAAGATGAGACAAGTTATTGCGACAACTTTTCTTTTGACTTTTTAGCAACTTGTCCTTTACTATACCTGCAGGTCAATGTTAATTTCTTCAACAGTCGTTGTCTTTCATGTTCCTGTGACTCTCTCTGTTCTGTCTCAAGTCTTTTGAACTCACGCCAGTCATTAAGAACCCCTTTTGGACCTGTATTGGTAGATCTGCCATTGTACTCCTCCAATTTTGGTTCTGGGATAAATGTTGGTTGTTCTGCAGCTTTGTTCCTACCGGAAGTTTCATTTCCATCCACGTCCTCATCGCCGGAATCGCGGTCACTTCCTTCATCTTCACTACTACTGCAGTAGTAATGTGTCTTTTCTCCTAAAAGCTTATCATCTAAACTTAACGCCATTGTGCAAGTGTTCGAGGAAATTAATATGCAGCTTATTAAAAATGTTAATATGAGTTACTTCCCTTGATATTACAGAAGGGAGGTTACTCTAAAATACTACGCACCTGCCAACAACCACTCGCATCGTTTTGATCGAAAATTATCAAACCAGTACAGCTTCATCTTTGGGATTCTCTTTTTAGAATCTTTCCGTTTCATTAACCAAGTAACAACAGACAATGCAAATGCCACTGACACAGAAAGAATTCCATATTTGTGAATATTCCTCATTTTTCTCAGCAAAGAAAACTGAAGTATTCCAAATGAAATCAAGATAGTTAAAAGATTTAGTTTTAAGCGTCCAGCAACCGGGTTACTGTATACGCATGCGTATCAGATGTAAACAAAACTCGCTTCCGTTTTCAGTAATGTAATTATGATTTTTGTTATTTAACGTTTTCTCTCAATTACTTTGAATGGTATATTTTCATTATCAGTACTTTATGCTGTTCTTTGTAGCATACATATTTTAGGTCACGGTGCATTGTGTACTTTTTATCTGAAGTATTTTATTTCCCTTGAACATGTCTGGTCTTGTTTTTTTCTGATTCTGGGTCTGTAACCTGTAGGGATAACAGTTTAACTGCTCAAATGCATCAAGATCTGTAAGAATTAAACTAACTCAATTTTGATGAATAAAAAATATTTTAACAGAATTTTTTGTATATATGTCAATATCTACTGCTAGCACAGAAGCGATGGGTGGCTTTGTTTCCAAACTACACACATATAGATTAGTAATGCCAGCTATAATATCAATGCTTTAATGTTATCCATTAACTTGAAAAAATTAACATATGAATAATACATGTAAATGACAGTTTATCCGCTATTACAACATGACAACTTCAATTGCATTATGAAGCAGAATCAGCTATATAGCAACCACTTATATTCTAGATGATATATTCTACAGTAACACAAATACCAGTGACTTGCAATTCAATTCCTGCATAATGATTTCTTGTGTATATCTTCAGTAAAATACCTTTAGTATGTAATCATTCAATTGATAACACAGACATTCACTATTTGCATTTGAATGTTGTGTTCATCCACCTAGCAGCAGGAATGAGCCCAGAATCTTCCTGTTGGTGCCATATAACCTTTTTGTGTCTGTTGGCCATTACACTATTTATTTATATCAGAAGATTAAGAATGTTTTTTATAATTGTTGCATACGAACATTGTACAGACGATTATGTCTTGATGACATGGTCATAGCATAAAGAAAATTTAGAAAAAGGTAAATTTGAAGTTATTTAGTGCATCCAAAGAATGACATATTTTTTGTGGTAAGGCTTAAATTAGTCAAAAACTTCTATGTCTGGTTATCTAGTTTATAATAATAGATATTTTTGTAAATTACAAACTTTGGTGCGATCAGCTAACACCCTGGTAATAGAAAATGTCACGATGACTAGTAGACTGTGAACCTGCTAGCTGGGTTTAAATTACAAAATGGTACTAAAATAGACTAAATTTACGTAACACTTGATTTCAAAACATAGGCACAAGCTCTACATTGCAGCGTAAATTTTGGTGGTCAAAACTCTACATTCAAACCATTTATAGGGGTCGAAACTCCACATTCAAACAAATTATATACAGAACAAAGCATGTATATAAAATGCTTTTAGATACATTATTATTATTGTCCAATAGAATATGTGAAAATTGTAATCTCATTCTTGAAATTAAGGTTCCAGTTGTTTTTTTATTAGCCACACAGACTATCAAGACAGACATTTTTGGATAGCAGAGTGTAATTCTATTAGCCTCCGGCATTTGACTAGTGGTAATTGAATGCCCTGCACCCTATCAACTGCCCTGCTTGTAATTACAATTCATCTATTCATAAATGCAAGTAGTTGTTCCATATTATTCAGAATATCACAAGAACAATTTAAGTGAAGAATATTACAAGCATGGATACACATGATTCAGGATACCTGAAACTGGACCAGGAGTTTGATAGACTCCTTGCAGAGATGAAACCTCATGTCCTTAAACTGCCACACAAAACAGGTGAGTGTTTTGTTCAAGTTTTGTATAAATTGGTCTGATGGAAGGTAATGTCGATTTACTGTTGCTATATAAATTGTGAAATAAAGAGTGAAAAGACAGCTTTACGTGTAAAGTTTTAAGCAAGTTTTTCATGCCAGGTGATCTGTAGTACTATTATCTAATGAGCACTTGCCTCTCACCAGTCTCGGGCCTTGGTTAAAAACTTTTGTGAGAAAGTTTACTGGTTACTTGCGAAGGACAGTGGTTCTACTCTGATTCATTCTTAGGTCTACCTCCACTAATAAAACTAGATATGCCATATATAACAGTTATAATAACCTGTATGTTGAAAAACGTGTAAAACCCAACAGAACATGTTTTGTGACTTTACTTTTACCTTATGAAATCTTGTTTGTAGATCGCCAGAAATGTGCTGTTTGGATAAAGAAACTATGTGAACCAACATCTGGTTTGGCTGGAAGGTAAGATCTATACAAGTATACATGTGTCATGTATTACTAATTTTTCTAATTTCTTTAAAACTTTATCAAGAAGTGACCTCTGAATGAATGAATACTTCTTTTCAATTGCCTTTGCCAATTTGGAAATGGTTTTAATATTTATATGGGTTAATGCTTCTATAGATTCTTTTAATGTGGTTGTAAACCTACCCATGGACAGTAAAATCAGAGTTTTAATTCACTTTTTAACTTAAAACACAAACTATATGTCTGACATTTAAGAACCATTTTATAGAGATGGTGTTTGGTTCATTAATTAAGGAACCAATTACATTAGGTTATAAAAAAGGCTTTCTCTGTTAGAGGAGACTCCGGCTATAGGTCAAGCACCACTGGAATTGATAATCATTGATTGTACATGTAAATGAATTGTTTAATATGTTACTCTGTTACTACTTACATAAATGTTGTTGAAATGTATATGATTTACTTGTCTACATTAACAGAAAGAACAGAAATATGTATGGACAGTTGATGTTACACATGCTGAAAAGAGGGGTGCTGGAGGGACCATTTACAAGTAAACCCCAGGATGGCCACTTACCTACATTACCACAGTACATGGTAAATCACAGACTTATCTTATGCTGCTAATAAGATTTAAACTTGTTCAATTGATGATCATAAACTCATTCAATGTTCAAGTTTGAATCTTTGATATTAATCTTTTATTAATATTGGAAACAAGTTAATGCAAATTATACAAATCACACTTCATATCTTTTTTGGGTAGAACTATTACTAAACATAATGTTGATAAGTGCATTGCCCAAAGACACGACATATGACCTCCCCATGGATCCTGGATCCGATGTTTACAAGAGCTCATGCTGCACATATTCAATCACATTAGGGAGATTATGTGTCCGCTGTGTAAAAATTATCAATATGACATGATGACGAGTTGCACATAAGACCCAGACTCGTACCTCACAGGTCAATGTCATATTTTAAGTTTGTCCGACAACACTTTGAGTCTGAGATTTTGTGTTCCCGTCTGTCATGTATTTTAGGTTTGTTTGACAACACTTTGAGTCTGTTTGTGATGTTGTGTTTGGTCTGTCATGTGCTTTAGTTTTTTTTGACAACACTTTAAGTCTTTTTGAGATTTTGTATTAGGTCTGTCATGTACTTTAGGTTTGTTTGACGACACTTTGAGTCTGTTTGAGATTTCATGTTATGTCTGTCATATACTTTAGGTTGTTTTGACAACACTTTGAGTCTGTTTGAGAGTTCATGTTCGGTCTGCCATGTACTTTAGGTTGTTTTGACAGCACTCTGAGTCTATTTGAGATTGCTGTTTGATCTTATGTACTTCAGGTTGGTTTGACAACACTTTGAGATTTCATGTTCGGTCTGTCATGTACTTTAGGTTGGTTGGACAACACGATGAGTCTTGAGATTATTTGTCCAGTCTGTTACTTTGTCATACATGGATGGATTTCAAAAACACATGGCTTAATTTATCAACATGACATGACGTTATGTCTCGCATAAGACCCAGAACCATACCTCAAAGGTCAAGGTCATACTTTCAATCTGTTTGATATTTTATGTCTGGTCTGTAACTTTGTCTCCCATGGTAGGATCTTAAAAAACATTGCACAAGTGATCAACATGTGATGATAGTGTGTCAACTTCAATGCACAGACCTGCACATCTAATAGAAAATTGCGTGTCTAGTCTGTAATTTTAGTCCATAAACCTTTATATTCATTGATATAGTACAGTCAAACCTGTCTTAAGCAGCCAATCAAGCAAGGGAAGGAGCAAAAATAACTTTTTAAGACAGGATTTTGCTTTATATAGTTTTATTTGCTCTGAAAGCATGAAAATGGGAAATAGCAAATGTGGCTGCTTAAGACAAGTGGCTGCTCAATAGAAGTGACTGCTTACACAGGTTTGACTGTATTTAAATACCTACCTATAAAGTAAATCATTATTTTTGTTTAGGTTGGGAGCATGGGACACTTACCTGTGACATTTCTTGTTTTCCAATGTTTTTTATATTTTTTTAACTCCTGGAATTCTTCTTCTAAAAGTATATATAAAGTATCTGCACAATAGAGCAGTTAATTGTTTATCTTGTCATTGGTGAAAACTTTTCTCCTTATAATAAACTATTGACCTGAAACAGAACTATTGCCCGAGACTTTCTGCCAACAGTTGTATTGAGCCAATAGACAATCTCCGTCAATAGCTCTCTGGTCAGATTCATGTATGTAAATTGTCTGTGCAGTCCAGATGTGCTGCATGTAAATCCATAGTATATAATTCATGGTCAACACCAAATTTATTGGTTTGGCAGAGGCCTTGATATTGTGTCTATGGTTTGCATTGTAGCTAGGTGCGCTCACTATAGTCTGGTCTGTACATATATGTCTTGGTTATTCACAAATAATTATCTTCACATATATATATCATGCTGCATTGTCAATGAGTACCAATGAAAAGATCCAAAAAATTGTAAATTCCATTGTGAATTTAATTTCCTCCCTACATATATATCTAGTCAATAGACAATATTGCAGTCAATAGCTCTCTGGTCAGAGTCAACAAACATTTCACAGTTATTGTTTTAACCTTTGACTTCAAGATAAGTTAATAGTTTTATGGTATGAATATTTTTATTAATTTTGAAATAAATCAAAGAAGCATAAATGATGCTCATTACTTGATGACAGATGTATATATATTATTGACTTGCTTATACACTAGCTGACATCACACAATAACAGCATGTTGTTTTGTACACTTTTTACACATGTGTGGAATTGCTTTTCGTTACAGTCAGTGTATCTGGATGATCCCCTTGGTAATTTAGAGGTAAATCTGGGATGGAGGTCTTATATATATGTCCATATTGCAGTTTCTCATGCTTTCACTGTTACACTACCTGAATATTCTATAATGCATGTTTTTAGGCCATTATAAATGAATTCTTAGATTATCATCGAAATTTTTCTTAAAAATGGGGAGGGCGGGAGGATTTTATTTTTATTTTTAAATTTGTTGATGTTTTCTTAATAAAAAAAAAATTGTTTCCATTTTTTTTTTAAGAAAATAAAAAGGGTCAGGGTGGCATGAAAGTTAGGGGGTGGGTGGGGATGATAATCTAGAAATTAATTTATAATGGCCTTAGCTCTTTTGATTTTTTTTTTTTTGGTGGAGGAATACCTCAGAATGAATCTGCAAGTAATTGAGAATATGAAAATATGATCTGAAAAACAGAATAAATAAATATACCAGAGTTATAACCCTTTTCAAAATATAGTAGCAAAATTAGGCAATAATACAAATTTATTGTTTTCAAATGAAAAAAAAAATGTAATAGATCAAAAAGTTTAAAAAGGGGTGCCATTTTGGCAAATTATGGTTTTCCTTGAACAAACAAACATGTTTTGTCAATGAAAAAAAAACAGGAGCTGACTGGGATGAATATCTAATAATTAATTTATTTTGGCCTTAAAGGTCTGCAAACATACTGGATTATTTTGATTTCATATCAACATCATAGATATATAATTATAAGGAACCATGTGGAGTAAAAAGATTATCAAAATTGCTTGATGTCGTTTTACACCCAGTCTGCTGACATTGCTGGTATAACATTACATTGCCACATCCAGTGCCTTTACCTATAAGATTGATGGATGTAAACTAGTCAAGTTGTAACACTTTTATTTATGGACACTAATAACTCCTTAACATGGGTGCCTGTCGCGGTGTGTTTTAGTGTAGTTTATTAAACATTAACTTATGTTTATAATCTAAATAATTATTTTATATATGTAGCTCTAAGTGTGCCATTGTTAAATAAACTGCAGTTGCAAAATTAACTTTTTATACTAATTGAGCATATTTGTAGAAATCATATTAAGATTTCTATCATATTTCATATTCAGGTTAAATTGCTATAAACAATTATTTTATACTAGTATTCATATTTCATATATTGAAAACAATATAAAAGACAAATTTCAGGCGTATTCGTTAATGACTGTGCCATCCGAAAAGTGTCAGTTGTAGTATGGCAGGTCGTGACAAAGTTGCTTCCCTTTGTGAGCAGAGTTGGTGTGCATGAAAAACTATAGCAATCGTCCTTAATGTTACTTCTTATCAGTATTTTGCCATGCTGGTGCACACTGCATGGTATGAGTAATATTATACTTACTATGGTCTTCTTATATATATGTATGCATATAGATAGACATTAATTTGAAATAAGTATGTGTTGTGACAGTTGAACTCAGATTACCTTTGTAACAATCTGCAGCTCAATTCACTGCACAATATAGGAATATTACAGGTCAAAGATGTAATTATGTTTATAAAAACCAATCTTTAAATTTCACCTTTACCCAATGGTACCCAGAAATTTCTGAACATTTACGGATGTAGCTGATACAAGACAGTCCTAACCATTGACATTGTCACATTTAAATATTGATGGTAACAGCGAGTTTAAATACATGTTTTTTGATGATACACAACAGTACCATAGACCAGATATGATAGATATAGTCTATCTATGCTGAGTATTACAATTATACCAGGTTTTTATTGCACTAAAAGGATATAACTTACTGGTTGTCCCACTTTAAGATGCAGCACTTTCATAAAAGAACTATACAGCTCTGTTTAAAATATTTTCAGGAGTTTGGTGGTTTTTGTCTCCCCTTGTCATAGAAAAAGAGTCATGGGTCTTTTAAAAATAAATAAGGCTACACAGTATTTTGTTCTTGTGCTAAACACATTTCTCAAAAACTGTTTGACCTAGTCAACAAATTCTTCATAGCTGTCTTATGGATAGTCACCAAATTGTTCATAGCTGTCTTATGGATAGTCACCAAGTTCTTCATAGCTGTCTTATGGATAGTCAACAAATTCTTCATAGCTGTCTTATGGATAGTCAACAAATTGTTTATAGCTGTCTTATGGATAGTCACCAAATTCTTCATAGCTGTCTTATGGATAGTCAACAAATTCTACATAGTTGTCTTATGGATAGTCACCAAATCGTTTATGGCTGTCTTATGGATAGTCACCAAATAGTTCATAGCTGTCCTATTGATAGTCACCAAATTGTTCATAGCTATCTTATGGATAGTCACCAAATAGTTCATAGCTATCTTATGGATAATCACCAAGTTGTTTATGGCTGTATTATGGATAGTCACCAAATTGTTCATAGCTGTCTTATGGATAGTCACCAAATTGTTCATAGCTGTCTTATGGATAGTCGCCCAATTGTTCATAGCTGTCTTATGGATAGTCACCAAATTGTTCATAGCTGTCTTATGGATAGTCACCAAGTTATTCATAGCTGTTTTATGGATAGTCACCAAATTGTTCATAACTGTCTTATGGGTAGGTCACTAAATTGTTCATAGCTGTCTTATGGAAAGTCACCAAGTTTTTCATAGCTGTCCTATTGATAGTCACCAAATTGTTCATGGCTGTCTTATGGATAGTCACCAATTTGTTCACGGCTGTCTTATGGATAGTCACCAAATTGTTCATAGCTGTCTTATAGATTGTCACTATATTGTTCATAGTTACCTTATGGATAGTCACCAAATTGTTTATAGTTGTCTTATGGAAAGTCACCAAATTGTTCATAGCTGTTGTATGGATTGTCACCAAATTATTCAATGTCGTCATATGGATAGTCACCAAATTGTTTATAGCTGTCTTATGGATAGTCACCAAGTTGTTCATAGCTGTCTTATGGAAAGTCACCAAATTGTTCATGACTGTCTTATGGATAGTCACCAAATTGTTTATAGCTGTCTTATGAATAGTAACCAAATTGTTCATAGCTGTCTTATGGATAGTCACCAAATTGTTCATAGCTGTCTTATGGGTAGTCACCAAATTGTTCATAGCTGTCTTATGGATAGTACTACTTAAAATTATGCAGAGTAATCTTGGAAACTGTGTGCTTGAGAGTAACCAAATTTTGTTTATAATTGCATAATAGGTAGATACTACTGGAACCACTTGACTTGTTCATAGCCTCTTTTTGTGATAAAGCCATATAGGTGAGACATTTAATACAGTGCAATTGTCAACTTATTCTTGGTTACAAAGCACATAAATATTTGGACAATAACAGATAGAGTACATTCAGTTTTAAGTATTTAATGTTTCATATGTAATTCACTGAAATTATAACTGTATACTTCAGACTAACAAGGTACCAGACTGGGTTAATGGAGAGTTGACGACAACAGGCGGCTCCTCCATGTTTCGCTCCACCATTGGTAACCCTGCCGCACACTCCACCTGGCGGTCCGGCCTCTCTCCTCCAAACTCTCCATCGCGCAGGTAGGCAAATTGTCAATTATAAGAATCTTTCATGGATGTTAAGTTAAGATATATACGTGGTTTAACTGATTTGATCAGAATTGATGCTCTCCAGAGGTTCCTGCCAGAACAGTGGAATCGGGTTAGCTACCCTACAAGACATGGATACCCTGGTCACGAGGGGTGTAAGATAATCTTATCTGTACTCGCTTGTCTCACTTTGCTAAATCCCTACATATCTGTCTCTATTTACTGGAGGGGGGGGGGGGGGTCTGAGAGGGAGGGGGTTACAACAAATTTACTTTATCTCTATTGTATATATGGTACTCATGACTGTTCCCTTTTTCTTGCACACCAATAATAGATGCTTGAATTAAGTTAATCTACCCACATGAACTCTCCTCAAATGACCTTTTGTATGGTAAGAAACACTTTCACTAACTCAGCCTACTAACTGACAACAACTCGGTTTTCATTGCAGTTCAAAATTATATTATAAAAACCAAACACTTTGAGTATGGTTCTCAATTGAATAGACCATAATTTTGTCAGTTTCGTTATATTTGTTATGTTTATTTACACAATTATGATGACCGGTCTCTATATGATCTTAGATAGCAACAGTAATGAGGTCTTCAGAGTCTTGGAGAACTCTAGATTTAACATCAATTTGCTTAGATTGATATTCGCCCACTTTTACCACTTGACCACAACTGAAACCATTTCATAGTTGTATCAGAAAAAAATGAATAAGTTTTAATTTATACAGTAAGATTTCTTGATCTACCATATCTAAATTTTTATGAAGGTCAAGAAAAACATTTCTGATCAGTTACTTGAATCAGTTTCAGTAAGTCAATTTTCAATTAGTTTTGTCAGTGCAGTTTGACTAGAGTGATTCTTACGACACCCAGATTGAGCATAATGTAATATACGATTTTTAGCACTAATGGTCGAAGGCCAGCAGGGCTTATGTCATGATAAATTGTCTGTCGTCTGTCCGTTGTCCTCCCGTTAACCTTTTTCTTGTAGACACGATAGCACCAACATTTTTCATTGAATCTTAACTTGCACAGCAGTTATATTACCTCAAGATCTCAGACGAGTTCTTGAACCAACTTCGGCCACAAATGCCCCTGCCACAGGGCTTATAAGCACAGTTCATGGCCTAGACCTTAGATATTTTAAATGTAGCATTGCATGGTGGTCCCCTTAAAGATTTGTTGAAGTCAGGTCTCTTGGTCACTGTTTTACATAGAGTTATATCATGAAAATGCTGTAGATGCAATAGCACCTTCATTTTTCATTAAATCTTAACCAAATTTGCACAACAGTTACATAATCACAAGATCTGGACGAGTTCTTGAACCAGCATGATTCAACCACAAGTACCCTCGCCACAAGGCTTATAATCACATCACAAATACCCTCGCCACAAGGCTTATAATCACATCACAAATACCCTCGCCACAAGGCTTATAATCACATCACAAATACCCTCGCCACAAGGCTTATAATCACATTTTAAGCGAAACTTTAAAAAACATTTTCTCTGAAAGTACAAGGCCTAAACCTTAGATATTCCATGTGTAGTATCGCATGGTGGTCCCTTAAAAGATCTGTTGAAGAGCAACTTACAAAAGACATTTCCACTGAAATGTTCATCTGTCCATGTGTTGCCAGTAGAGCAATTCAAGCCCTCTGGTGTGACTTGTTATGGATGAAATCGTAGAACTGATTTGCAACATGTTTCTCAAATATTTTCGAAATTGTTGGTAATATGGAACTACATGTAGGTCTATAATATTTGGATCATCCCTAGGACCATTTTTAAATATTGACAAAACACACATATCCATTAATGTGTTAAAAATGTCATTATACCTAATTCCTCCCCAAAAATGCATAAATTATAATTATTTGTCTTTTAGGTACATGTAGTTTTTAAATAGGCAGAACTATGAATGTGTATACATATATTATTATGTAATGTCATGTTCATATTCAGGCCTCACACAGCCCTTGGTATTGACATAGAGAAGGATCCTCTGACATCATCTCCCAGGAAAGATTACCTCAGTAGACCAATGGACTCTGCACCTTATGCTTATGTAAGTAACAGCACATGTGTGTTGTCTTGTTGGTGCACAGCATACAGCATGTTGTTACGCTTCCATAGCTTGTTAGCTCACCTGAGACTGCGACTAGGTGAATTATTGTGATCGCCCTGTGTTTGTCATCCATTTTCAACTTTTGCTTTAAATGATTTCTTCTCTGAAACCACTTCACATGATGACTCTGGGATCAAACTTGGCACCACATGCTTAATTTTTTTTTTAAAAAACCTTCTTCTTTAAAGGTGCAATGCCTGCAGCTTTGTTATTTTGATGTATTATCAACTTAAATATTTGCAACTTGGATTTATGTGGACCCAGTAAGGAGACTTCAAATTTTACATAGTAAAGCTATGGGAAAATAGTAAATTCTCAGATTATCATCTATTTTTGGAATTATTACATGTATCTGGAGATCTGGAGTGTTGTTTTAATCATAACAGTTGAGATGGTGTCCTTAATGGTGGGGTTTAATATCCATAAGGTGCCAGTAGGGGCCCAAAATGGGATAAAATTGTGACTCTTCAAATATCTTCCCAAGAATAGATGAACCAAATTTGTTTATATTGGTTTAAATGATCTCTATGACTAGGGTTTCTAGTTTGTTCAAGTAAAGAGGCAAGGTTCCATTGGGGCCCAGTCAGAGCGTGAATTTTTTTTTATAAAAGCTACACTTCCCCCCTTTCCAACACTTTTAATTGACTGCTTAAAATCAAAGAAATATTAAGGTCTGTTTCTTAAATACTATGGGAAAAAACGGGAAATTATGTTTGTCTCATATATTTTATGTATTATTTCAAACATCTTGATGTCTGGGGCAATTTTTAGTCATAACAGTGGAGAATAGATCCTTTCAAGGGGATTTTATACACATAATGGTCAGTAGTGGACGCAATAAAGGGATGACATTGTGAATTTCTAAAAATATTGCTTAAGAACAAATCAGCTGAATTTGTTCATTTTTGGTATAAATGGTCCCTATGAGTAGTGGTTTCAATTTTGTTGAAATAAAATTGGGG
>CM055895.1:26267543-26334543 GCA_029582155.1 Panopea generosa
GGTGGTGGAATTGTACCCATACTTCTCCAGTCCTGGATCTGATGCTGTACCATTATAAAAAGCTGTTGACCATTTTAACATCTTTTTAAACATAGTGGTGTAAAAGAACAAAAACTTCTAAAATAATTTTTGGAAGGAAGCCAAAACTATCAGACATGTATGTTGTGCAAATAAGTGGCAACTTTCTACACAATATTTAAACAACAATGAGGTTTTATCGAATTGGTTACAGTTTAATAAGAGTGGAAACATATGCAATTACATTCATACCTAGATAATATGCTGTTTTTCCTATAGATTCGTACCCTAAAGGGGCACAATTTGTAAATGCACGTTGTATACCACATATTTCTACAACCAGATTTCATATTTAACAATAAAAATCTAAGTGTTATGAACATAAAGATTAACAAACAGATTTGTGATCCAACAAAATATTACATTTCGTAAGCAGTTTTGATCAACGAAATCCTGTTACAGCTTTCTCATTGATTCATCCCCTCTGATAGCTTTCTCATTGATCCATCCCCTTATCCCCTCTGATAGCTTTTTCGTTGATCCATCCCCTTATCCCCTCTGATAGTCAGTACTAGTCTGTTCAGTAAAGGTATAGGTATTCTATTATGTATTAGATGGTATTTTTTGGATGACAAACTGCTTTAACAAGTTTTCTAAGTATTCACTATAAAGAAATAAATTGTTTTAATAGTTGAAATATTATGAAAACAAATGTACAATTTGACATTATTCCATGGTATATGATAAACAATAGTCTAAATACTTGTACAATATCTGGACACTACCCGGCGAGCATGGAATCAACAAGATTTATCAGAGGGTTAATCGATGAGAATAATACATTAAACACTTTTTTATTGTCAAATTGATGTTTTATTAGAACTTCGTGACTAACTTTTTTCTACTAATATTCTTATTAATTCAAGTATAGCTATGTTATTTTTTTCTTAAAAGATTTGTTTTCCAGATATATTAATTAAGTCATAAATGTACATCATTATTTACGTTGAAAAGTCATGTACATCATTATTTACGTTGAAATGTCACGTATATCATTAATTAAGTTGAAATGACATGTACATCATTATTTAAGTTGAAATGTCACGTACATCTTTAATTAAGTTGAAATGACATGTACATCATTAATTAAGTTGAAATGTCACGTACATCATTAATTAAGTTGAAATGACACGTACATCATTAATTAAGTTGAAATGTCACGTACATCATTAATTAAGTTGAATTGTCATGTACATCGCTAATAAAGTTGAAATGACATGTACATCACTAATTAAGTTGAAACATCATGTACATCACTAATAAAGTTGAAATGACATGTACATCACTAATTAAGTTGGAATGTCATGTACATCATTATTTAAGTTGAAATGTCATGTACATCATTTATTAATTAAGTTGACATGCCATGTACATCATTTATTAAGTTGAAATATTGATTGAGAGTTTTTTGGCATTTTTTAATAAATTAATTATATACATGAAATAAAGTACATGTGAATAGATTGTTTTGTAATAAATTTGATTTAAAATCACTAATCTTTTAAGTTTGACTGTGATATTGCTTTTTATATTGTTTATATACATTAATTTAATTCTTTGTGTTTTGTCATGTATTTTTGGTTGGCAGTTTAGTGTGACTTTTTTATGTCAACAAAGAATTAAACTAGTATAGGACAGAAACACATATTTCTAGAAATTAAGTATTCTAATGAAATTTGGTATTCTACAAACATACTGTATATATATAGTTTAGAACTTAATGAAATGAAATTAAATAAAATATTTCATTATATCCAAATACAGTCTACATCATTTTGTAAGTGATTTAAATGATAAATTAAATTTGTTGTCAAAATTTTTAACAAATGTTAAAAAAATGCATTTGTCCAGAACTTTTTTTTATTGACATAAAGAAAATCATCTTTACTCTACTTGTGTAAATTTATTTTGATGAAGTTGCCCCTGTATATATGGACTATTCATTTTTGTATTTATAATAAAAACAAAAACAACTATGTACAAAATATAAAGAAATGTTTTCTATTGAAACCATTGCCTCTGCTCTGTGACTATATGCTATTCCATTAGTTAATATTTTTAACAACAATATTCCCTGCTTTTAGCTCAACTGAGCAAAGTTCAAAGTGAGCTATTCTCATCACCTGTTGTCCGTCGTCTGTTGTCCATCATCCGTCGTCCTTCCGTTAACTTATTTGTTGTATGCACTGCAGCACCCATATTTTCCATTGGATCTTCACTAAACTTGTTTAGTAGTTAAACAACCAAAATATATCGGACAAAGTCTTGAACTGGCCAAATCAGATTATTAATGTCAGAGTTATGGCCTTTGAAACATAAAAAATGCACTATTTGACCTTATGTGCACTCTAGCACCCACATTTTTCATTTGATCCTCCTCAAATGTGCACCGTAGTTGTTTAACCATTATATCTTGGAGAAGTTTACCAACTGCATAAACTAACTGCAATTACTAACTGCATAAACTAACTGCAATTACTAACTGCATAAACTAACTGCATAAACTAACTTCAATTACTAACTGCAATTACTAACTGCATAAACTAACTGCAATTACTAACTGCATAAACTAACTGCAATTACTAACTTCATAAACTAACTACAATTACCAACTGCATAAACTAACTGCAATTACTAACTTCATAAACTAACTACAATTTCTAACTGTATAAACTAACTGCAATTACCAACTGCATACACTAACTGCAATTACCAACTGCATACACTAACTGCAATTAATAACTGCATAAACTAACTCTAATTACTAACTGCAATAACTAACTGTATAAACTAACTGCAGTTACTAACTGTATAAACTATTTGCAATTACTAACTGCATTAACTAACTCAAATTACTAACTGCATAAACTAACTTCATAAACTAACTGCAATTACTAACTGCATAAACTAACTGCAATTACTAACTGCATAAACTAACTGCAATTACTAACTGCATAAACTAACTACAATTACCAACTGCATAAACTAACTGCAATTACCAACTGCATAAACTAACTGCAACTACCAACTGCAGTAACCAACTTCATAAACTAACTACAATTACCAACTGCATACACTAACTGCAATTACTAACTGCATAAACTAACTGCAATTACTAACTGCATAAACTAACTGCAATTACTAACTGCAATAACTGACTGCATAAACTAACTGCAATAACTAACTGCATAACACATACAAGGGTTATCGGACAAATACTAATCAGAGCATCGGGTAGTGTTTTCAGGGATAACCTGTTAACAGACGACTAGTTTTATCCCTCAATGTACTATCCGTTTGTTTGAACACAAATCAATGTAGCCATACTGTAAATGCGTCCTTAGATGCCTGTTTTGGGATATCCTTAGGCTCTGGAAAAGCGCTGATCCGTGTGCACGTGCTTCAAAACGGCTTCCTTTTTATGCACGTTTTAATATGTGGATTCAATCATAAGTCAGAGGGAGCAAGACCAGGGCTGGAGGGTAGATGTGGTATAGTCTGAATATGGTTCTGTGTCTGATAATCTTATACGACTTGTATGCAGGCACGTTATCTTGGAGCAATTTAAACTCCCTGGGCTGGGCGTACCGCACTGTTGAATAGTGCTGTATAACAACAGAAAGTACATGGTGAAGGTAATATATTCTCGTAGCACAAGTGCAATCTGGTACTGGCACACAAGTCATTATTTATTCCTAATAAAAAATATAGCTTATATAATCTTGTTTCCCTGTCAGAAGCCACAGATTTGTGCCCGTCCCTTAGGCAAGCGCACCACTCTTCTGATAGTTGGATACAACAGAGCCTTGTCTGTACATTGTATATACAGTACACTCTTTGTTCATCCATAATATTGAATCTGTAACAATACAGTACCTAACACTGTACAGTACTTACTCGTAACTATTCAATACCTAACACTTTACACTACTGACCTGTAACTATACAGTACCCAACACTGTACAGTACTCATAACTATACACTACCTTAAACTACTACAGTACTAACTCGTTACTATACACTTACTAACACTGTACAGTACCAACCCGTAACTACACACTACCAAACACTGTACAATACCAACCCGTAACTATACACCACCTAATACTGTACAGTACCAACCCCTAACTATACAATACGGAACACTTTACAGTTCCAACCCGTAACTAAACACCACCGAACACTTTACAGTACCAACCTGTAATTATACAATACTGAGCACTTAACAGTACTAAACTGTAACTATACAATACCGAATACTTTTCAGTACTAACCTGTAACTATACAATACCGAACACTTTACAGTACTAACCAATAACTATACAATACCGAACACTTTACAGTACTTACCTGTAACTTTACAATACCGATCACTACACAGTACTTACCTGTAGCTATACAATGCTGAACACTTTACAGTACTAACCTGTAACTATACACTACCGAACACAGTACAGTACTAATCCGTAACTATACAATACTGAACACTTTACAGTACAACCTGTTACTATACACTACCGAACACAGTACAGTGCTAATCCGTAACTAAACAATACCGAACACTTTACAGTATTAACCTGCAACTATACACTACCTACACAGTACAGTACTAATCCGTAACTATACAATACCGAACACTTAACAGTACTAACTTGTTACTATACAATATCGAACACTTCACAGTACTAACCTGTAACTATACAATACCGACGACTTTTCAGTACTAACCAGTAACTAAACACTACCGAACACAGTACAGTACTAATCTGTAACTATACAATACCCAATTTTACAGTACTAACCTGTAACTGTACACTTCGAACACACTACAGTACTAATCTGTAACCATACAACACCCAACACTCTACAGAATTAACTTGTAACTATAAAATACCGAACATAGTACAGTATAAACTCGGAACTATACAATTTCGAACACAATACAGTACTAATCTGTAATTATACATTATCCAACATTTATCAGTACTAACCTGAAACTATACACTACCGAACACAGTACAGTACTAACCTGTAACTATACAATACTGAACACTTTACAGTACTAACCTGTAACTATACACTACTGAACACAGTACAGTATTAACTTGTAGCTATACACTACCGAACACAGTGCAGTACTAATCTTAAATTATACTTTACCCAACACTTTATAGTACTAACCTGTAACTATACAATACCGAACAAAGTACAGTAATAATCCGTAACTATACACTACCGAACACTTTACAGTACTAACATGTAACTATACACTACCGAACACAGTACAGTACTAACCCATAACTATACAATACAGTACTAATCTGTAATTATACATTATCCAACATTTATCAGTACTAACCTGAAACTATACACTACCGAACACAGTACAGTACTAACCTGTAACTACACAATACTGAACACTTTACAGTACTAACCTGTAACCATACACTACTGAACACAGTACAGTATTAACTTGTAACTATACACTACCGAACACAGTACAGTACTAATCTTTAATTATACTTTACCCAACACTTTATAGTACTAACCTGTAACTATACAATACCGAACAAAGTACAGTACTAATCCGTAACTATACACTACCGAACACTTTACAGTACTAACATGTAACTATACACTACCGAACACAGTACAGTACTAACCCGTAACTATACAATACCCAACACTATACAGTACGTACCTGTAACTATACACTAGCGAACACAGTACAGTACTAACCTGTAACTATACAATAGCGAACACTCTACAGTACTAATCTGTAACTATACAATACTGATCACTGAACAGTACTACCCTGTAACTATACAATACCGACCACTGTACAGTACTAACCTGTAACTATACACTACCGAACACAGTACAGTACATATCCGTAACTATACAATACCCAACACTTTTCAGTATTAACCTGTAACTTTACACTACCGAACACAATACAGTACTTATCCATAACTATACAATCCCTAACAGTGTACAGTACTAACCTGTAACTATACACTACCGAACACAGTACAGTATTAATCCGTATCTATACAATACCGAACACTTTACAGTACTAACCTGTAAATATACAATACAAAACACTTTACAGTACTAACCCCTAACTAAACAATACCGAACACTTCACACTATACAATACAAAACACTTTACAGTACTAACCTGTAACTATACAATACCGAACACTTCACACTATACAATGCCGAACACTTTACAGTACTAACCTGTAACTATACAATACCGAACACTTCACACTATACAATACCGAACACTTTACAGTACTAACCTGTAACTATACACTTCCGAATACAGTACAGTACTTATCCGTAACTATACAATACCCAGCACTTTTCAGTACTACATGTAACCTACCGAACACTTTACAGTATTAACCTGTAACTTTACACTACCGAACACAATACAGTTCTTATCCGTAACTATACAATCCCTAACAGTGTACAGTACTAACCTGTTACTATACACTACCTAACACAGTACAGTATTAATCCGTAACTATATAATACCGAACACTTTACAGTACTAACCTGTAAATATATAATACAAAACACTTTACAGTACTAACATGTAAACTATACAATACCGAACACTTCACACTATACAATATTGAACACTTTACAGTACTAATCTGTAACTATACAGTACCAAACACTTCACACTATACAATACCGAACACCTTACAGTACTAACCTGTAACTATACATGCCGAACACTTCACACTATACAATACCGAACACATTACAGTACTAACCTGTAACTATACATGCCGAACACTTCACACTATACAATACCGAACACCTTACAGTACTAACCTGTAACTATACATGCCGAACACTTCACACTATACAATACCGAACACCTTACAGTACTAACCTGTAACTATACATGCCGAACACTTCACACTATACAATACCGAACACTTTACAGTACTAACCTGTAACTATACAGTACCCAACACTGTTCAGTACTACATATTACCTGTAACTATACACTACTGAACACAGTACAGTACTTATCCGTAACTATACAGTACGTAACACGTATCTCAGTAATATCTTCATATTTGGAAAATCCCTGTCGTCTTCGGACAAATCTTGGTAGATATTTCGTAGGGATTTTTTAATGGGAAATGTATTTCTGTCTATGTATAAGAGTTTTCTGAATGTTCCATTATAATACTTGATAAAAACACCACTGCACATTTTGTAGCCGTCTTACACTGACTTTTTCTCTTGCAACTGAAACCTAGGATGTTGCATGCATTCTATGCTTATTAGTTTCAAAAGCAACAAATATATAAATCATGTTGCCTAAAAAGATCTATGGTACCGTAACGATTTTGAAAGCACTATTAATTATTTTATATATATATGTTGATATTCCATTGAAATTAAGTCATGTGAATCGGTAGTACATTATATTATTTTATAGTGTTTATAGATAAAGGTAAGGGTGAACTTTGGAATTGACGGCGCCATTATCATTTCCCACAGCGTGCGTAACTGCTAGTACGTGACTATGGGTAATCTCCAACATTTCAGGCAATAGTACATTTGTATAATATACCATATCATCCGCTTGATACTGAAAAATAGATAAGTTCTCTATGTTTTAGTAACTGCTAGTACGTGACTATGGGTAATCTCCAACATTTCAGGCAATAGTACATTTGTATAATACACCATATCATCCGCTTGATACTGAAAAATAGATAAGTTCTCTATGTTTTAGTAACTGCTATTTTTCGTAATAATTCATGTTTTGATGACAAGAAACAACTTTTTTTTAATATCGTGTTTCCACTAATTCTATCTTGTGATACAGTGCTTAGCTACACATTTGAAGAGAAAAATAGAGATAAATGCTGAATTATGGTAAAAAATTCGTTACGAACGCATAAGTTTTACATGTTAATTTTAAATAAGAACAATGCCTATTTGTTTGATACATGAATAACAATGACAACGGTCATCTGGAGATATAGGGGATAGAAAAAACATGTCCCTATAATCAACAATGAATCAATAATGTTTGCATACGTCAATGCTATGCAATTCTTGGAAGGTGTATCGAGGGATGGCCACCCCGACCCTCATACACATATTACGCGGCGAATTTTAACGGCCAGTTTTAAAATTGAAAAAAAAAGAGATCTCTTACAACTTCCATAAACCTGTAAGTGAATACATTGTTCTCCCTACTCAATGGGGGATGGGGTACTCGAAATTCGGGATGGACACCATATTCCAATACCGATACAATGAATAATGTATCCTTATAAAATATACAGAAAAGAAAAAATAAATCCCGTTCATCATTGAAGCCATGCGTAATAAATGCTTGTTTATGGAGAGATGCGGATGTCCTAACCGGCATATTGCACTACCATGCCAGACCTTGTTTATGGGGAGATGCGGATGTCCTAACCGACATATTGCACTACCATGCGTGACCTTGTTTATTGGGAGATGCGGATGTCCTAACCGACATATTGCACTACCATGCGAGACCTTGTTTATGGGGAGATGCGGATGTCCTAACCGACATATTGCACTACCATGCCAGACCTTGTTTATGGAGAGATGCGGATGTCCTAACCGACATATTGCACTACCATGCCAGACCTTGTTTATGGGGAGATGCGGATGTCCTAACCGACATATTGCACTACCATGCCAGACCTTGTTTATGGGGAGATGCGGATGTCCTAACCGACATATTGCACTACCATGCGTGACCTTGTTTATGGGGAGATGCGGATGTCCTAACCGACATATTGCACTACCATGCCAGACCTTGTTTATTTGTTTATGGGGAGATGCGGATGTCCTAACCGACATATTGCACTACCATGCCAGACCTTGTTTATGGAGAGATGCGGATGTCCTAACCGACATATTGCACTACCATGCGAGACCATGTTTATGGAGAGATGTCCTAACCGACATATTGCATTACCATGCGAGACCTTGTGGATCCTACTGTTCTATTATGGGGATATACGGACTAAGTAATATTGCATTATTTCTCCAAGACATCATATACTTATTGCTGGGAATGATTCCCTATTTGATAATGTATTAATTTGTCTATTTGTCGCTGGGAACACTGTTTCTCGTGTAAAGATATGGAGCGACAGTAATACTATTGTCTATGGAGCGACAGTAATACTATTGTCTGACAAGACATCCGAGTTAGGTAACAATGTAAAATCATATATTTGTTGTGATTCAGTATCTTTGATCTTATCAATCAGTACATAATACAACACATCATACAGTAACAGAATAACGGTGTTTCATGTAATATTAGTAACGCTATAATACATGAGTGCTATACCACTTTGCATAAAATAATAATTATAGTTATTTCTATACAATATTTGATGAAATCATTTTATATTTATCACGCACCCAAACACATTCATGTAACTCGCACTAGCACGCACATTCTAACATGACACTCTCTTATCCCACCAGCGTTTCCAGAGGAAGAAAAAAATCTGCAATAAAACATTAAAAAGTAAAGTGTTTTTTGTTAGTTTGTAGGTGCATTGTTTTTCCATGATGAGTGTTGGTGATTTCTGTAGTAATTTTCGTTTACTATTTTTATTTGCTATTAATTTTGGTTTTATTAGAGATACTACATTTTAGTTTCAGACATGTCCCCATTTTAAATTGTGTGGTACTAATTTGACATTGGTGAATGATATTTGCTATTTCAAATCGCTTTTCTAGGTAATTTCTGAAGTGCCCAAGGCTCGCACTAGTCTTCCTGCATTTACAAACAAATATGTAATATTTTGCATGTAATATTATGAAACCATTAGCTTTAAAGGATGGAATTACGAAACAATATTCGAAACAAACTGTTCTGAAATCTATAAGCATATCTGTATGCTGTTCATTTAAGAATGACTTTACAACCCAAAAGTTTTGACTGATTATACAGTCTGAACTATTTCTTACAAAACATGCAACTATTTCCTCAAACTGAACTTGAAAACCAGCAAGTGTGTTGTTAACGGATTCTTTTAATTTTAATTGCCATTGTTAAGAAATACTTGATATTAGAGAGTAATATTTAAGATAATCCTGCTTCGGTAATTCGTACAAATACACCATGTCCTCATATGAATAATATTGTTTTGTTTTCTAATCAACAATATGGTCCATGTTTTTTTATGCCTTTATTAAACAATGTGCCAAAAGAACCAGTTTCATCAGCGATTCTTACATCTGAGTTACTCCAGATTACTTCCTTACTTATAGTTTTGTTTCTCTTTATATCTAACTGTTTTATTTTGATAAAATACACAAGAACATATGCTAAACAAGTTGTTTCTTTAAACTATTTTAAAATATCTGCTTTACGAAAGTTACTTTCAAATATGAGAGTTGTTCCGTATTAATTAATATATTGTTGTAAAATTGTTTTAGTTTAGAGTAAAAATAGTATTATTATACAACTCGATTTAAGTGACAACATCATTTTTTTGAAAATCAATCATTTTCAAATCGCGATTTTCGTAGTCTTTTATAAGCGTACATCGCTTTGGTTTTTAATAATTAAAACATATCTTTATTTCAGTCGTTTATGTCATTATTGGGATTTGATAAAACTGAAAGTGGACAAAAAAGTGTCGGTAATGCAAAACATTTTACAACAGTCACATTTCCAATTAGAGCATTTTTTTTTGCGTTGTCATTGTTTTAGACAATGTCAATTCCTCTATTGTTTTGGTTGTAAATTTAGATTAAAGCTATCTGTTTTGCATCTATGAAACAATATTCCGAGTGCCTTGCCTTTTCAGAATTCAACTGATTTTTTTTGTATTAGATATTTTGTATTTGTATGTTTAAGTGGACCCACTCATAATACACTGCATTTATTTGCACTTATTTTTCGTCCAGAGGTGTAACTTAAATTATCTAAACTATCTATTAATGTTTCAAAATACATTCTTGATCCGTACGCAAGAAACGTTGCATCATCTGCGAACAGGTAGTTTCACTTTATACCGTTAAAAGTTATGCCTTTCACAGTTTTATTGTCATGTACGGTAAATGGTAGTGTTATGAATAAAAAATGAATTAATACGGTAATAATGGGCATCCCTGACGAACACCTCTTTGTATAAAAAATGGAATAATAGAAATACATTATTAGTTACGCAACTATTTGCTACATTATAAAATACTGATGTAATAAAAATTAATTCCATTAGAAAACAGTTAACATGTCTTAGATTAAGTTCCCATGATTTGGAAATTTAGTTAATATATATAGAGAAAATACATGATAATAAAGAGTAAGATTACGATACGTATAGGGAAATAGAATAAACTATTGTGTGTATGTGTTTACATGATAATAAAGAGTAAGATTACGATACGTATAGGGAAATAGAATAAACTATTGTGTGTATGTGTTTACATGATAATAAAGAGTAAGATTACGATACGTATAGGGAAATAGAATAAACTATTGTGTGTATGTGTTTACATGATAATAAAGAGTAAGATTACGATACGTATAGGGAAATAGAATAAACTATCGTGTGTGTGTGTTTCCATGATAATAAAGAGTAAGATTACGATACATATAGGGAAACTGACTAAACTATTGTGTGTGTGTATATACATGATAATAAAGAGTAAGATTACGATACGTATAGGGAAACTGACTAAACTATTGTGTGTGTATATACATGAGAATAAAGAGTAAGATTACGATACGTATAGGGAAACTGATTAAACTATTGTGTCTGTATATGCGTGATAATAAAGAGTAAGATTACGATACGTATAGGGAAACTGACTAAACTATTGTGTGTGTGTGTGTGTGTGTGTGTGTGTGTGTGTGTGTGTGTGTGTGTGTGTGTGTGTGTGTGTGTGTGTGTGTGTGTGCATGATGATAAAGAGTAAGATTACGATACGTATAGGGAAACTGACTAAACTATTGTGTGTGTGTGTGTGTGTGTGTGTGTGTGTGTGTGCGTGTGCGTGTGCGTGTGCGTGTGCGTGTGTGTGTGTGTGTGTGTGTGTGTGTGTGTGTGTGTGTGTGATGATAACGTGTAACATTACGATACGTATAGGGAAACTGACTAAACTATTGTTTGTGTATACATGATAATAAAGAGTAAGATTACGATACGTATAGGGAAACTGACTAAACTATTGTGTTTGTATATACATGATAATAAAGAGTAAGATTACGATACGTATAAGGAAACTGACTAAACTATTGTGTTTGTATATACATGATAATAAAGAGTAAGATTACGATACGTATAAGGAAACAGACTAAACTACTGTGTGTGTGTATACATGTTTAATAAAGAGTAAGATTAAGATACGTATAGGGAAACTGACTAAGCTATTGTGTGTGTATATACATGTACAATAAAGATATTACTTGTGTGATTACGTGTCTTTGTTTTATATTTTTTTATGGAAACCTGGTCTTGTCACTTTCACTGCAAAACGGCGTGCTAATGTCTAATCCTAGAAAGGACGCAAGAAAATGTTGAAATTGAGTCGACTCCTGTTCACGCGTATCAAGTATATCCTCCGATAAGTACTTTTGACGTTTTGTTCATACAATCAGTGATATTATATACTTTTTCTAGTATGATTATAAAATTATATGTAATGGTTAGTGTTCATTTTGAAAAATATTAAGAATTTATTAATTAATTTTTGAATTTTTACCAAATGAACGCTAACTAACTTAGTGTTACATGTTAACGTCATTTGACTGACATTTAGACGTCATTTGACTGACTCCGGATGGAGCTACGATGAAAGCTGATATGACTGACGTTTTAAAGTTGCTGTTTTCTTGCTGTCTTATACACTTAGAAGTGAAACTGTTTAGAAACAAATTAGAAAGAAACAAATATGTTACATGTCAACTACGTTATCACTGTCTTGTACATTTAGAAGTGAAACTGTCAAGGAACAATAAGAAAGAAACGAATATGCCACATGCCAACTACGTTATCACTGTCTTATACACTTAGAGGTGAAACTTTCAAGGAACAAATTAGAAAGAAACAAATATGCCACATGTCAACTACGTTGCCACTGTCTTATACACTAAGAGATGAAACTGTCTAGAAACAAATTAGAAAGAAACGAATATGCCACATGCCAACTACGTTATCACTGTCTTATACACTTAGAGTTGAAACGGTCTAGAAACAAATTAGAAAGAAACGAATATGCCACATGCCAACTACGTTATCACTGTCTTATACACTTAGAAGTGAAACTGCCAAGGAACAAATTAGAAAGAAACAAATATGCCACATGTCAACTATGTTATTACTGTCGTGTACACTTAGAGGTGAAACTGTCATGGAACAAATTAGAAAAAAAAACAACTATGCCATATGTCAACTACGTTATCACTGTCTTATACACTTAGAGTTGAAACAGTCTAAAAACAAATTAGAAAGAAACAACTATGCCATATGCCAAATACGTTATCACTGTCTTATACACTTAGAGGTAAACTGTCTAGAAACAAATTAGAAAGAAACGAATATGCCACATGTCAACTACGTTATTACTGTCTTGTACACTTAAAGTTGAAACTGTCTAGAAACAAATTAGAAAGAAACGAATATGCCACATGCCAACTACGTTATCACTGTCTTATACACTTAGAGGTGAAACTGCCAAGGAACAAATTAGAAAGTAACAAATATGCCACATGTCAACTACGTTATTACTGTCTTGTACACTTAGAGGTGAAACTGTCATGAAACAAATTAGAAAGAAACGAATATGCCACATGTCAACTACGTTATTACTGTCTTATACACTTAGAGGTGAAACTGTCATGGAACAAATTAGAAAGAAACAACTATGCCACATGTCAACTACGTTATCACTGTCTTATACACTTAGAGGTGAAACTGTCTAGAAACAAATTAGAAAGAAACAACTATGCCATATGCCAACTACGTTATCACTGTCTTATACACTTAGAGGTGAAACTGTCTAGAAACAAATTAGAAAGAAACGACTATGCCATATGCCAACTACGTTATCACTGTCTTATACACTTAGAGGTGAAACAGTCTAGAAACAAATTAGAAAGAAACAACTATGCCTTATGCCAACTACGTTATCACTGTCTTATACATTTAGAGGTGAAACTGTCTAAGAACAAATTAGAAAGAAACAACTATGCCACATGTCAACTACGTTATTACTGTCTTGTACACATAGAGATGAAACTGTCATGGAACAAATTAGAAAGAAACAACTATGCTATATGTCAACTTCGTTATCACTGTCTTATACACTTAGAGGTGAAACTGTCTAGAAACAAATTAGAAAGAAACAACTATGCCACATGTCAACTACGTTATTACTGTCTTGTACACTTAGAGGTGAAACTGTCATGGAACAAATTAGAAAGAAACACATATGCCATATGTCAACTACGTTATCACTGTCTTATACATTTAGAGGTGAAACTGTCTAGGAACAAATTAGAAAGAAACAACTATGCCACATGTCAACTACGTTATCACTGTCTTATACACTTAGAGGTGAAACTGTCTAGAAACAAATTAGAAAGAAACAACTATGCCATATGCCAACTACGTTATCACTGTCTTATACCCTTAGAGGTGAAACTGTCTAGAAACAAATTAGAAAGAAACGAATATGCCATATGCCAACTACGTTATCACTGTCTTATACACTTAGAGGTGAAACCGTCTAGAAACAAATAAGAAAGAAACGAATATGCCATATGTCAACTACGTTATCACTGTCTTATACACTTAGAGGTGAAACTGCCAGGGAACAAATTAGAAAGAAACAACTATGCCATATGACAACTACGTTATTACTGTCTTATACACTTAGAGATGAAACTGCCAAGGAACAAATTAGAAAGAAACAACTATGCCATATGCCAACTACGTTATCACTGTCTTATACACTTAGAGATGAAACTGCCAAGGAACAAATAAGAAAGAAACAACTATGCCATATGCCAACTACGTTATCACTGTCTTATACACTTAGAGGTGAAACTGTCAAGGAACAAATTAGAAAGAAACAACTATGCCATATGCCAACTACGTTATTACTGTCTTATACATTTAGAGGTGAAACTGTCAAGGAACAAATTAGAAAGAAACAAATATGTTACATGTCAACTATGTTATTACTGTCGTGTACACTTAGAGGTGAAACTGTCATGGAACAAATTAGAAAAAAAAACAACTATGCCATATGTCAACTACGTTATCACTGTCTTATACACTTAGAGTTGAAACAGTCTAAAAACAAATTAGAAAGAAACAACTATGCCATATGCCAAATACGTTATCACTGTCTTATACACTTAGAGGTGAAACTGTCAAGGAACAAATTAGAAAGAAACAAATATGCCACATGTCAACTATGTTATTACTGTCTTGTACACTTAGAAGTGAAACTGTCATGGAACAAATTAGAAAAAAAAAACAACTATGCCATATGTCAACTACGTTATCACTGTCTTATACACTTACAGTTGAAACAGTCTAAAAACAAATTAGAAAAATACAACTATGCCATATGCCAAATACGTTATCACTGTCTTATACACTTAGAGGTAAACTGTCTAGAAACAAATTAGAAAGAAACGAATATGCCACATGCCAACTACGTTATCACTGTCTTATACACTTAGAGTTGAAACAGTCTAGAAACAAATTAGAAAGAAACGAATATGCCACATGCCAACTACGTTATCACTGTCTTATACACTTAGAAGTGAAACTGCCAAGGAACAAATTAGAAAGAAACAAATATGTTACATGTCAACTACGTTATTACTGTCTTGTACACTTAGAGGTGAAACTGTCATGGAACAAATTAGAAAAAAAACGACTATGCCATATGTCAACTACGTTATCACTGTATTATACACTTAGAGTTGAAACAGTCTAGAAACAAATTAGAAAGAAACAACTATGCCTTATGCCAACTACGTTATTACTGTCTTATACACTTAGAGGTAAACTGTCTAGAAACAAATTAGAAAGAAACGAATATGCCACATGCCAACTACGTTATCACTGTCTTATACACTTAGAGGTGAAACTGCAAAGGAACAAATTAGAAAGAAACAAATATGCCACATGTCAACTACGTTATTACTGTCTTGTACACTTAGAGGTGAAACTGTCATGGAACAAATTAGAAAGAAACAACTATGCCACATGTCAACTACGTTATTACTGTCTTGTACACTTAAAGTTGAAACTGTCTAGAAACAAATTAGAAAGAAACGAATATGCCACATGCCAACTACGTTATCACTGTCTTATACACTTAGAGGTGAAACTGCCAAGGAACAAATTAGAAAGAAACAAATATGCCACATGTCAACTACGTTATTACTGTCTTGTACACTTAGAGGTGAAACTGTCATGAAACAAATTAGAAAGAAACAACTATGCCACATGTCAACTACGTTATTACTGTCTAATACACTTAGAGGTGAAACTGTCAAGGAACAAATTAGAAAGAAACAACTATGCCACATGTCAACTACGTTTATACTGTCTTATACACTTAGAGGTGAAACTGTCATGGAACAAATTAGAAAGAAACAACTATGCCACATGTCAGCTACGTTATCACTGTCTTATACATTTAGAGGTGAAACTGTCTAAGAACAAATTAGAAAGAAACAACTATGCCACATGTCAACTACGTTATTACTGTCTTGTACACATAGAGGTGAAACTGTCATGGAACAAATTAGAAAGAAACAACTATGCTATATGTCAACTACGTTATCACTGTCTTATACACTTAGAGGTGAAACTGTCTAGAAACAAATTAGAAAGAAACAACTATGCCACATGTCAACTACGTTTATACTGTCTTATACACTTAGAGGTGAAACTGTCATGGAACAAATTAGAAAGAAACAACTATGCCACATGTCAGCTACGTTATCACTGTCTTATACATTTAGAGGTGAAACTGTCTAAGAACAAATTAGAAAGAAACAACTATGCCACATGTCAACTACGTTATTACTGTCTTGTACACATAGAGGTGAAACTGTCATGGAACAAATTAGAAAGAAACAACTATGCTATATGTCAACTACGTTATCACTGTCTTATTCACTTAGAGGTGAAACTGTCTAGAAACAAATTAGAAAGAAACAACTATGCCACATGTCAACTACGTTTATACTGTCTTATACACTTAGAGGTGAAACTGTCATGGAACAAATTAGAAAGAAACAACTATGCCACATGTCAACTACGTTATCACTGTCTTATACATTTAGAGGTGAAACTGTCTAGGAACAAATTAGAAAGAAACAACTATGCCACATGTCAACTACGTTATCACTGTCTTATACACTTAGAGGTGAAACTATCTAGAAACAAATTAGAAAGAAACAACTATGCCATATGCCAACTACGTTATCACTGTTTTATACACTTAGAGGTGAAACTGTCTAGAAACAAATTAGAAAGAAACGAATATGCCATATGCCAACTACGTTATCACTGTCTTATACACTTACAGGTGAAACTGTCAAGGAACAAATTAGAAAGATCCAACTATGCCATATGCCAACTACGTTATCACTGTCTTATACACTTAGAGGTGAAACTGTCAAGGAACAAGTTAGAAAGAAACAACTATGCCATATTCCAACTACGTTATCACTGTCTTATACACTTAGAGATGAAAATGCCAAGGAACAAATTAGAAAGAAACAACTATGCCATATGCCAACTACGTTATCACTGTCTTATGCACTTAGAGGTGAAACTGCCAAGTAACAAATTAGAAAGAAACAACTATGCCATATGCCAACTACGTTATCACTGTCTTATACACTTAGAGGTGAAACTGCCAAGGAACAAATTAGAAAGAAACAACTATGCCATATGCCAACTACGTTATCACTGTCTTATACACTTAGAGGTGAAACTGTCTAGAAACAAATTAGAAAGAAACAACTATGCCATATGCCAACTACGTTATCACTGTCTTATACACTTAGAGGTGAAACTGTCTAGAAACAAATTAGAAAGAAACAACTATGCCATATGCCAACTACGTTATCACTGTCTTATACCCTTAGAGGTGAAACTGTCTAGAAACAAATTAGAAAGAAACGAATATGCCATATGCCAACTACGTTATCACTGTCTTATACACTTAGAGGTGAAACCGTCTAGAAACAAATAAGAAAGAAACGAATATGCCATATGTCAACTACGTTATCACTGTCTTATACACTTAGAGGTGAAACTGCCAGGGAACAAATTAGAAAGAAACAACTATGCCATATGACAACTACGTTATTACTGTCTTATACACTTAGAGATGAAACTGCCAAGGAACAAATTAGAAAGAAACAACTATGCCATATGCCAACTACGTTATCACTGTCTTATACACTTAGAGATGAAACTGCCAAGGAACAAATAAGAAAGAAACAACTATGCCATATGTCAACTACGTTATCACTGTCTTATACACTTAGAGGTGAAACTGTCAAGGAACAAATTAGAAAGAAACAACTATGCCATATGCCAACTACGTTATTACTGTCTTATACATTTAGAGGTGAAACTGTCAAGGAACAAATTAGAAAGAAACAAATATGTTACATGTCAACTATGTTATTACTGTCGTGTACACTTAGAGGTGAAACTGTCATGGAACAAATTAGAAAAAAAAACAACTATGCCATATGTCAACTACGTTATCACTGTCTTATACACTTAGAGTTGAAACAGTCTAAAAACAAATTAGAAAGAAACAACTATGCCATATGCCAAATACGTTATCACTGTCTTATACACTTAGAGGTGAAACTGTCAAGGAACAAATTAGAAAGAAACAAATATGCCACATGTCAACTATGTTATTACTGTCGTGTACACTTAGAGGTGAAACTGTCATGGAACAAATTAGAAAAAAAAAACAACTATGCCATATGTCAACTACGTTATCACTGTCTTATACACTTAGAGTTGAAACAGTCTAAAAACAAATTAGAAAAATACAACTATGCCATATGCCAAATACGTTATCACTGTCTTATACACTTAGAGGTAAACTGTCTAGAAACAAATTAGAAAGAAACGAATATGCCACATGCCAACTACGTTATCACTGTCTTATACACTTAGAGTTGAAACAGTCTAGAAACAAATTAGAAAGAAACGAATATGCCACATGCCAACTACGTTATCACTGTCTTATACACTTAGAAGTGAAACTGCCAAGGAACAAATTAGAAAGAAACAAATATGCCACATGTCAACTATGTTATTACTGTCGTGTACACTTAGAGGTGAAACTGTCATGGAACAAATTAGAAAAAAAACGACTATGCCATATGTCAACTACGTTATCACTGTATTATACACTTAGAGTTGAAACAGTCTAGAAACAAATTAGAAAGAAACAACTATGCCTTATGCCAACTACGTTATTACTGTCTTATACACTTAGAGGTAAACTGTCTAGAAACAAATTATAAAGAAACGAATATGCCACATGCCAACTACGTTATCACTGTCTTATACACTTAGAGGTGAAACTGCAAAGGAACAAATTAGAAAGAAACAAATATGCCACATGTCAACTACGTTATTACTGTCTTGTACACTTAGAGGTGAAACTGTCATGGAACAAATTAGAAAGAAACAACTATGCCACATGTCAACTACGTTATTACTGTCTTGTACACTTAAAGTTGAAACTGTCTAGAAACAAATTAGAAAGAAACGAATATGCCACATGCCAACTACGTTATCACTGTCTTATACACTTAGAGGTGAAACTGCCAAGGAACAAATTAGAAAGAAACAAATATGCCACATGTCAACTACGTTATTACTGTCTTGTATACTTAGAGGTGAAACTGTCATGAAACAAGTTAGAAAGAAACAACTATGCCACATGTCAACTACGTTATTACTGTCTAATACACTTAGAGGTGAAACTGTCAAGGAACAAATTAGAAAGAAACAACTATGCCACATGTCAACTACGTTTATACTGTCTTATACACTTAGAGGTGAAACTGTCATGGAACAAATTAGAAAGAAACAACTATGCCACATGTCAGCTACGTTATCACTGTCTTATACATTTAGAGGTGAAACTGTCTAAGAACAAATTAGAAAGAAACAACTATGCCACATGTCAACTACGTTATTACTGTCTTGTACACATAGAGGTGAAACTGTCATGGAACAAATTAGAAAGAAACAACTATGCTATATGTCAACTACGTTATCACTGTCTTATACATTTAGAGGTGAAACTGTCTAGAAACAAATTAGAAAGAAACAACTATGCCACATGTCAACTACGTTTATACTGTCTTATACACTTAGAGGTGAAACTGTCATGGAACAAATTAGAAAGAAACAACTATGCCACATGTCAGCTACGTTATCACTGTCTTATACATTTAGAGGTGAAACTGTCTAAGAACAAATTAGAAAGAAACAACTATGCCACATGTCAACTACGTTATTACTGTCTTGTACACATAGAGGTGAAACTGTAATGGAACAAATTAGAAAGAAACAACTATGCTATATGTCAACTACGTTATCACTGTCTTATTCACTTAGAGGTGAAACTGTCTAGAAACAAATTAGAAAGAAACAACTATGCCACATGTCAACTACGTTTATACTGTCTTATACACTTAGAGGTGAAACTGTCATGGAACAAATTAGAAAGAAACAACTATGCCACATGTCAACTACGTTATCACTGTCTTATACATTTAGAGGTGAAACTGTCTAGGAACAAATTAGAAAGAAACAACTATGCCACATGTCAACTACGTTATCACTGTCTTATACACTTAGAGGTGAAACTATCTAGAAACAAATTAGAAAGAAACAACTATGCCATATGCCAACTACGTTATCACTGTTTTATACACTTAGAGGTGAAACTGTCTAGAAACAAATTAGAAAGAAACGAATATGCCATATGCCAACTACGTTATCACTGTCTTATACACTTACAGGTGAAACTGTCAAGGAACAAATTAGAAAGATCCAACTATGCCATATGCCAACTACGTTATCACTGTCTTATACACTTAGAGGTGAAACTGTCAAGGAACAAGTTAGAAAGAAACAACTATGCCATATTCCAACTACGTTATCACTGTCTTATACACTTAGAGATGAAAATGCCAAGGAACAAATTAGAAAGAAACAACTATGCCATATGCCAACTACGTTATCACTGTCTTATGCACTTAGAGGTGAAACTGCCAAGTAACAAATTAGAAAGAAACAACTATGCCATATGCCAACTACGTTATCACTGTCTTATACACTTAGAGGTGAAACTGCCAAGGAACAAATTAGAAAGAAACAACTATGCCATATGCCAACTACGTTATCACTGTCTTATACACTTAGAGGTGAAACTGTCTAGAAACAAATTAGAAAGAAACAACTATGCCATATGCCAACTACGTTATCACTGTCTTATACACTTAGAGGTGAAACCGTCTAGAAACAAATAAGAAAGAAACGAATATGCCATATGTCAACTACGTTATCACTGTCTTATACACTTAGAGGTGAAACTGCCAGGGAACAAATTAGAAAGAAATAACTATGCCATATGACAACTACGTTATTACTGTCTTATACACTTAGAGATGAAACTGCCATGGAACAAATTAGAAAGAAACAACTATGCCATATGCCAACTACGTTATCACTGTCTTATACACTTAGAGATGAAACTGCCAAGGAACAAATAAGAAAGAAACAACTATGCCATATGCCAACTACGTTATCACTGTCTTATACACTTAGAGGTGAAACTGTCAAGGAACAAATTAGAAAGAAACAACTATGTCATATGCCAACTACGTTATTACTGTCTTATACATTTAGAGGTGAAACTGTCAAGGAACAAATTAGAAAGAAACAAATATGTTACATGTCAACTACGTTATCACTGTCTTATACACTTAGAGGTGAAACTGTCAAGGAACAAATTAGAAAGAACCAACTATGCCATATTCCAACTACGTTATCACTGTCTTATACACTTAGAGGTGAAACTGCCAAGGAACAAATTAGAAAGAAACAACTATGCCATATGCCAACTACGTTATCACTGTCTTATACACTTAGAGGTGAAACTGCCAAGGAACAAATTAGAAAGAAACAACTATGCCATATGCCAACTACGTTATCACTGTCTTATACATTTAGAGGAGGTGAAACTGTCAAGGAACAAATTAGAAAGAAACAAATATGTTACATGTCAACTACGTTATCACTGTCTTATACACTTAGAGGTGAAACTGTCAAGGAACAAATTAGAAAGAACCAACTATGCCATATTCCAACTACGTTATCACTGTCTTATACACTTAGAGGTGAAACTGCCAAGGAACAAATTAGAAAGAAACAACTATGCCATATGCCAACTACGTTATCACTGTCTTATACACTTAGAGGTGAAACTGCCAAGGAACAAATTAGAAAGAAACAACTATGCCATATGCCAACTACGTTATCACTGTCTTATACATTTAGAGGAGGTGAAACTGTCAAGGAACATATTAGAAAGAAACAAATATGTTACATGTCAACTACGTTATCACTGTCTTATACACTTAGAGGTGAAACTGCCAAGGAACAAATTAGAAAGAAACAAATATGTTACATGTCAACTACGTTATCACTGTCTTATACACTTAGAGGTGAAACTGTCAAGGAACAAATTAGAAAGAAACAACTATGCCATATGCCAAATACGTTATCACTGTCTTATACACTTAGAGGTGAAACTGCCAAGGAACAAATTAGAAAGAAACGACTATGTCATATGCCCACTACGTTATCAATGTCTTGTACACTTAGAGGTGAAACTGCCAAGGAACAAATTAGAAAGAAACAACTATGCCATATGCCATCTACGTTATCACTGTCTTATACATTTAGAGGTGAAACTGCCAAGGAACAAATTAGAAAGAAACAACTATGCCATATGCCAACTACGTTATCACTGTCTTATACATTTAGAGGTGAAACTGTCAAGGAACAAATTAGAAAGAAACAAATATGTTACATGTCAACTACGTTATTACTGTCTTGTACACTTAGAGGTGAAACTGTCAACAAATTAGAAAGAAACAACTATGCCACAGTTGTAAAAGTAGCCATAGAAGATGCATTTAATTTTGTGTGCTCGGGTTATAATGATATTATAACTGTAATATATATATGTGTGTGTGTTGCATGTAATTCCATAGTATATAAGTCATGGTTGACACCAAATTTATTAGTTTGGCCACGGTCTTGATATTGTATCTATGGTTTGCATTGTAGCTAGGCTCACTCGTCGTAGTCTGGTCTAATGTTATATATATATTTATAACGTTAAAATTGTCAATGGTAAAACAGCAAACGTTCCCTATAATTCGTCACTAGACTTAACTTCCTGGCGTCTTCTAGCCTCACAGTGTTTCAATTGCATGTATTAGCATGTAGGTTTCTCGATAAATACTCTCTATATTGTAACGGAATAATAAGATCCTGAACAAGCTAATAATCTATCTAAATAAGACTTACTACTTGTGGGCACTGCCACCTTACGTCTGTTTTTACCAGTAAACAATCATTGTATTAACGAGCATACCATTAATAAGACTATTTCTACATAACCATCAAAGAGCTCACTTTATACCTGTAGACTTAAATATCAACATTAATCCAAATATTGATATGACACGAAATCTAGCCGCACTAGGTTGGGTACACAAAAATACGTATTCAGTAATTATTATATCTGTATAGTTTGATACTATGTGTAAGTTAAATAGTGCTTTAAATATAAAGACTATTTTTTACATAAGTATCATCAGTCTAAACATGTTTAATTATATTTATCTAAGGAGAGATGATAGTATCCTTGAATGACCTTCCAAAATATGTATTGCCAGATTTTTGCTGTCAACAAGATTCATTGAATCTCTGTTTTGAGACTAATGCAAGCTTTCCCAATGTATAAACACAATGAATTTATTGTGTTAAATGAACTTTTCGTACATCAAATCTAGCAACATGGTGGAAATTTGCCAGATCAGCTAGATTCTAGAAACCTGTGGGAATTTTATTGGCTTAGAAGTGCCAGAATCCAGACGTTTTGTCTATATAAATGCTTAGAAACTTTTGATTTCAGCTCACTCTAGTTCCAGACATTAGAAAATAAGTTCCATCACCTCTGGTATTTTAAACCTTCGTATCTATAAGGTACATGTATATATTATTCATTAAATGTATATCAAATAGTCTTGCCTTATCAGGTAACTATCTATATAAACTGTATAGATCAGCTATGCCATTCAATCATATTGTTTTCATATTTTGCTTGCAATCTATTTAATAACACGACCTGGAGTGTTACAATACATATATATTTATCACATAGGTGAAATGTATTCGTACCAACAATATCACCAATGTCGCGTAAATTAAAGTACCACATAAAATATTTTTTATGTTATTTCTTCTCTCCACAAAGAATGGCGTCTTGTTACAATAGCCACACTGGTCTCCATTATGACTACTATTTATTATACATGTACCACATATATAGGATATATTTTATTTAGCAACACCACGTACCACGGACGTATCATGTGATCACATAGAACTCATTTTATTACCACTCAGATTACGTCATGACTCGCTAAAACATATCCTATAGTAATAGTAGAATCACATGTACGGACGACTTTCAAATACCACTAATGTTGCAAAGGATATCCCTTCAAATACCACTAATGTTGCAAAGGATATCCCTTCAAATACCACTAATGTTGCAAAGGATATCCCTTCAAATACCACTAATGTTGCAAAGGATATCCCCTCAAATACCACTAATGTTGCAAAGGATATCCCTTCAAATACCACTAATGTTGCAAAGGATATCCCTTCAAATACCACTAATGTTGCAAAGGATATCCCCTCAAATACCACTAATGTTGCAAAGGATATCCCTTCAAATACCACTAATGTTGCAAAGGATATCCCTTCAAATACCACTAATGTTGCAAAGGATATCCCCTCAAATACCACTAATGTTGCAAAGGATATCCCTTCAAATACCACTAATGTTGCAAAGGATATCCCTTCAAATACCACTAATGTTGCAAAGGATATCCCTTCAAATACCACTAATGTTGCAAAGGATATCCCTTCAAATACCACTAATGTTGCAAAGGATATCCCCTCAAATACCACTAATGTTGCAAAGGATATCCCCTCAACAACTGATACACTCCAAACTTCTACAATTTATACACATCATGCTCTGACTAAAATGAACATAAATATATAATATTGTAAGGCCCACATCCCTGACAAAGTTCTCAAGGGATGCAGTTTACATAATTTGTGTGGGTCACTCTGTGGTGTTATTTCAGAGATTTTAGATAAACTAGTTCTTGGTAAAGTCAGGGAAAACAACTCTCTTTTTATGTTCAGTATTTCTTTTATTATACCTCTTATTAATTACTAAATAATTAATAAAGTACAAGTATAGGTATACATTTACTTAATAATATCTAAATAGTAAGTTTCTCAACCTAAATGCCGCTTCTGATCTGGTATAAAGTGAATTTGGTTTAAAAGCTTAATTGTTCCCGATATCGGTAAGACCGGATTCGGGTTGACCGAGATTTAGAACCTTTGAATAGAATCGAATAAAAATGATACAAGTTCAGTTTTTGATCATAGACCGGTTTTATATATAAACGTAGTATACTTGGGTCTTAATTTAAGAATTGCAATAAGTTATAAACCTGATATTTGTCCATTCTCTGGCTGACAGACGACCTTTATCAGGGAGCACCAAACTGTAACTAACGCACCGAGTCTCACACCGGTCTATTTATACAACGACCTTGACTGAGATCAAAACGAGGCGAACGAAAATGGCGGCCCCCGCACCGTAAACACGCGTGAAGCTGGCACTTTAGGTTTGACAATAATGAGCTCTGTACGCTATGACAGATTAAATAAACAGTGCATTTAGATGCATGAATATATAAAGCAAGTAGGCAAACCGATGAAAATATACAACATATTGATTTGTGGGAGTAATTCATCGATTTACGAAATTGGGGATCTAGAAACGGCATCGAAACAACATGTGGGCCGTTTTAATAGAAAACCTGGCTCGTGATGACTCTTTGAAAGGTATTTATCGATGACATATGTATTTTATATATCAGTTATATATATAGTTAATGTAATTGTGACACCGGCACTGCAATATCACTTCAGCATTCAAGTGAAAACAATTCAGCTTTTCAGAGAATTTGTCTCAAACAAATAAACTATTCACAGTATCTCGCCTTTTGATTTACATTGCTATCTCTCTGAGCTGCCTGACTTCAAATGACGACAGCTTACATCTGACCACTACACACTCACTATACATGTCTAATGACAGCTTACATCTGACCACAACACACTCACTATACATGTCTAATGACAGCTTACATCTGACCACGACACACTCACTATACATGTCTAATGACGACAGATTACATCTGACCACAACACACTCACTATACATGTATAATGACAGCTTACATCTGACCACTACACACTCACTATACATGTCTAATGACGACAGCTTACATCTGACCACTACACACTCACTATACATGTCTAATGACGACAGCTTACATCTGACCACAACACACTCACTATACATGTCTAATGACGACAGCTCACACCTGACCACTACACACTCACTATACATGTCTAATGACGACAGCTTACATCTGACCACAACACACTCACTATACATGTCTTATGACGACAGCTCACACCTGACCACTACACACTCACTATACATGTCTAATGACAGCTTACATCTGACCACTACACACTCACTATACATGTCTAATGACAGCTTACATCTGACCACTACACACTCACTATACATGTCTAATGACGACAGCTCACACCTGACCACTACACACTCACTATACATGTCTAATGACGACAGCTTACATCTGACCACTACACACTCACTATACATGTCTAATGACGACAGCTTACATCTGACCACTACAGACTCACTATACATGTCTAATGACGACAGCTCACATCTGACCACAACACACTCACTATACATGTCTAATGACGACAGCTCACACCTGACCACTACACACTCACTATACATGTCTAATGACAGCTCACACCTGACCACTACACACTCACTATACATGTCTAATGACGACAGATTACATCTGACCACTACACACTCACTATACATGTCTAATGACGACAGCTTACATCTGACCACTACACACTCACTATACATGTCTAATGACGACAGCTTACATCTGACCACAACACACTCACTATACATGTCTAATGACGACAGCTTACATCTGACCACTACACACTCACTATACATGTCTAATGACGACAGCTTACATCTGACCACTACACACTCACTATACATGTCTAATGACGACGGCTTACATCTGACCACAACACACTCACTATACATGTCTAATGACGACGGCTTACATCTGACCACTACACACTCACTATACATGTCTAATGACGACAGCTTACATCTGACCACTACACACTCACTATACATGTCTAATGACGACAGCTTACATCTGACCACAACACACTCACTATACATGTCTTATGATGACAGCTTACATCTGACCACTACACACTCACTATACATGTCTTATGACGACAGCTCACACCTGACCACAACACACTCACTATACATGTATAATGACGACAGCTCACACCTGACCACAACACACTCACTATACATGTATAATGACGACAGCTCACACCTGACCACTAGACACTCACTATACATGTATAATGACGACAGCTCACACCTGACCACTACACACTCACTATACATGTATAATGACGACAGCTCACACCTGATCACTACACACTCACTATACATGTATAATGACGACAGCTCACACCTGACCACAACACACTCACTATACATGTCATATGACGACAGCTCACACCTGACCACTACACACTCACTTTAAATGTATAATTTGGAATGTGTATTATTCACTATACATGTCTTATTTGGAATGTGTATTAATCAATATACACGTCTTATTTGGAATTTGTATTATATTCACTATACATGTCTAATTTGGAATGTGTATTATATTCACTATACATGTCTAATTTGGAATGTGTATTATTTTCACTATACATGTCTAATTTTGAATGTGTATTATTTTCACTAAACATGTCTTATTTGAAATGTGTATTAATCACTATACATGTCTTATTTGAAATGTGTATTATTCACTATACATGTCTTATTTGAAATTTGTATTATTTTCACTAAACATGTCTAATTTTGAATGTGTATTATTCACTATACATGTCTTATTTGAAATGTGTATTAATCACTATACATATCTTATTTGAAATGTGTATTATTCACTATACATGTCTTATTTGAAATGTGTATTATTCACTATACATGTCTTATTTGAAATGTGTATTATTCACTATACATGTCTTATTTGAAATGTGTATTAATCACTATACATGTCTTATTTGAAATGTGTATTATAATCACTAAACATGTCTAATTTGGAATGTGTATTATATTCACTATACATGTCTTATTTGAAATGTGTATTAATCACTATACATGTCTAATTTGGAATGTGTATTATAATCACTCAACATGTCTAATTTGGAATGTGTATTATATTCACTATACATGTCTTATTTGAAATGTGTATTAATCACTATACATGTTTAATTTGGAATGTGTATAATATTCACTATACATATCTAATTTGGAATTTGTATTATTCCCTATACATGTCTAATTTGGAATGTGTATTATTTCACGGCATAAAAAACCTTCATTTTGTTTCAGTCTGTTCGAACTATACTGATATTATTGTAACGTGCACCGAGCGGATTGTGCACACTAATGTATATATGATATATAAAAAAATTCCTTGGGCTACTTGCCGTTTGATTTAAGATAAATGGTGAAATAATTTTTCTCAAACTTAATGCTTGGATGACAAATGATTGAATAAGAGATTCGTGTTTAAAAAGAATAATCACGTACAATTAACTTCTACATAAAAAAAAACAAATTATAAATGTTTCGAACTAACGTTTCAAACTAACGTTTCGCACAACACTAAACACTATGCCCAGAACTGTGTTTTAAATAAAACTAGTTCTGCAGCACTCCAAACAAATGCCCAGGACTCTGTCTTAAATAAATAAAACTTGTCCGGCAGCACTCCAAACTCGAAACTCCGAGCTGCACCAAAGTATCAGACTTACGTCTCAAACACTTGCTCATGACTCTGTTTAAACTAAATAAAACTAGTCCTGCAGCACACCAGACTCGAAACTCCAAGCTGCACCAAAGTATCAGACTTACGTCTCAAACACTTGCTCATGACTCTGTTTTAAATAAATAAAACTAGTCCTGCAGCAATGTTCCAAACCTGTCCCAAACACCTGTCTGAGGCAAACAATGGCACCCAACAGACTACGACCCGGAGCACTGTTCACAAGTTTCAGAGGGTTTTGCAACTCTGAGTTCAAAACTGCACTTCTGAGAATCCCTCGTTCACTTGTGGCACTCGGTCCAAAGTCCCAATCTGTATTACCAAATAATAATAAATAAATTAATTAATTAATTAATTAATTAATTAATTATGCAGTGTCTTCTTGCAGTGCTTCTCCGTCGAGTTGTAATCAGACTGACCCAGAATAGTGGCGGTCGGCTGCTTATATAGCATAAGTCACATGGCCTAGTCACATGAATTCAATCGGGCATTCTTAGTGTTGTTCGACCACGTAATGATGCGACTATGCGATTTCATTGCATTAGCATCCTTAATCAAATTCAATGAGCGTCTGCCTGGCAATTTATTAACTACGTTTTCTGTACGTTTATTTATGTAACTTAATAAACAATAAGGAATACTTAGACTAATCATATATAAAAGGTAAATATAAAGTTATCAACCAGCAGAAAAGTATAACGGTGTAACAAAATACACCGATGTTATGAATTTCTATATGTACAAGGCGTTTTTCGTCACATTATCACTAAATGGTGACGATAAAATACACAGAAAGACTTTAAAAACGCAACACTCCCAAAATAGCAATAAAACATTGAGTTTCTCATCATCTATTTTATTGAAATTTATTTTATTGCATAATGTAACATCGTTCTACCTTTTCTGAAAAGTTTCATCAAAATATTTTGCGATTATCACTTTTTTTATTGATTTGAAACATGCAACCCCCATTACCTAAATTCACAAAAAAAAACCGACACACTTTTATTGTCTGTATAAATTCGTTTAGTTCATTGGTTTGTATTTTGATATTTAGATTTCTGTTTTATGGTATTTTCTTTCATTTTCGCAATAAAATTATTGAAATCAGCGTTCAAATACTCCTAAAGCGCTTGTTCAAAAGTGGAACAACATACCACAAGCCGGATTTCAAATAATGAGAAGTGTCTGTCGCACGTGCTTCCACGTATAAAGAGGCTATACAAGATACTGATTTTGTGAATTTAGGGAACGGGGGATGTATGTTTCAAATTAATAAAAGAAGTGATTATCGTAATAGATTTTAGTGAAACTTTCACAGAAAGGTAGAAGATGTTATATTATCAACTATAATATATTTTTAAAACATCGATAAAGAACTCAATGTGTTATGGCTGTTTATCTGAACGCAACGTTCCTAAAGTATTTGGGTGTAGTATGAAACAGGTAGCGAATTGCTAATGATAGATTACATGTATTTTCCGGGAATGGCCTCTGGGTGAAAATGACTGATCAGGAAAATCACAGAACGGCATGAAAATGTACTTTATATTGATTTTTAACAAAGTCTGGTGAATGATGGTGAATGATTTATTACAAATCCAGACTGTCTAGAATAAAACAGCATGTTTGCTTTGAAATATGTTTTCAGACGATTGTTTACAATACATGTCTTTCAAATATTGGGGAAATAATTGGCAGTGTTGAGATAGGTCTGTACTTTTTTCTTCATATTTTGGACCCTTTTTGTTTATAGCTACCACTTTGGCTCTTTGGAATAAATAAGGTATTACAATGTAGTAGTAAACTTGTATTGACTTGTTTTGTAAGAATAAGGACTATAACAGAAGCGGATGGTATTAAGACTCGAACAATTGTGCAATCGGAACCAGCTGCTTTCGTGTTATGTAAAGACTTAGTCGTTGTTCAACAAATGAGACGGGAACAAATATAATAATGTTTGTTTGTGTTTGATTCTTAAAGTCCGATAATTCATGTAATCTGTTCCGAATTTTCTTAGGATTTCTTTTATTTGAAATACTTGTTAAAGATAATATTCATTTACAGTTTGTCTCCATAATTAAAAGTTTGAAGTATTGTTCTATTTTTGTAAAAACGTTTCTTTTATTATAGAATAATTCATGAAAAGTATGTAATGCATATTCTGGATTGTTAAATACATTTAAAACTGACCAAGGTTGCTCTTACAAATCAGTAATAAATTTGGTTTCATCAGAGTGTTTCATAGATCTGCATGTTATAGTTTTATGAACTGGACCTTATTATATATTTTTCTTGTGAGGCATACAGGATAATGGTCACTGACTGAGTAACAAAGAACGCTTATTTCAGTAATAGTTTTAGGTTTGATAGTGAAAACATGACCAATTAAAGTTGATGACGAATAAGTTATCCCTATATATTCAGATATAACCTGTATGAAGTCAACCTACTCCATCATGCTTAGCCACAACCGTTTAGTGCTATCTGACTTCAATAACTCAAAATGAAAATCGCCAAGAACTAACGTTTCATTGTCTTCAGCAAGTGACCTTTCTTTGGCAATATTGCAATTAACACACCTTCTAGCTAACGAAGATGGCGGTTTATAAACAAATCAATAAAAAAAAAAGGTTTTTAGAATTAGATGATTGAAATTGACTCAATATTAAAAGCAACGTTCTGAAAATCCAATCTTTAAACACATGGTAAATCATTTTGAGTATAACTAACCAAACTACCGCCATTCGAGAGTCTATCATTACGAAACAAATTGAAATTATCTATCTGAAGTTCATTATCCGAAAATGAATCATTCAAAACAGATTTACATGGTCATATGTCTGGATGCTGTTGCGATATCAGAACTTGGATTTCATGAAGTTTTTGATACAGATATTATATGTTGAAATGCATAATTCGTATTACTTTTTTTTGTAAACCATGGTTCTAGGATTGGATTTCCATTACAAATTCTAAAACCGTTTATATCATCAATTTCATCAATAGTATTATCTGCAGTAATATTAGAAGCATTAATGGATTGTAAATTGATAATTAGATTGGTTGAACTACAAGCAGAGTATGAAACAATTTACACAAATACACCAATCAAGACAGAGGGCTTTCATGGTATAAACACGAACAGTTAGAAATAACAGTTTAACACTTATCAACATACGTACGTTAATATTATCATGACAAAGTCATTCAGAACAAATGTTACATTTCTCTATAGAGATTGAATCGCATTTTCTTCTCCGATAATCAAACGCCTAGAAGTTGCCGTTGAAAGTTTTGATTTTACACGTGCTTTCTCAGTTTCAGCTTTCACTTCCCTTTCTTTCTCGTTTGTGACATTTTGATGTGATGCGATATTTTCACTATTAGCATTTCAAAGCATTGTTAACGTCGTAGCATTTCCATTTTTCAAGGATTTAATTTGAGCTGGTATTTATCTTAATGAGTGCTGCAAATAAAAATTCTCTTTCTCTTGCTCTTCTAATTGATTTGATATATCGTCTGTCTTATTCTTGTTCTGCAGAATTGTTCAAAATATTTTGAGACAGATTTTGAACGTTTTCTTCTTCACTTTTCTGCACACTAACATGTTCCAGATACGTATCCCTGTTACTATCAGTATATAGTATTCTGTTCGTTAGCACAAAGCCGAGTTCTAGATTCATTTGTTTTTCCAAATTGCTTTACGAGGGCGATATCATCGTCAAACAAGTGTTAAATATTGACATTGGAAGTAATGCTACTAGAAATATTAACACATACTTCTGCTTGTATTGAAGGTTCTATTTGTCTTGCAAACAACCCAGTATATGGTGCCAAGACATAATCTATTAGTTAACTCTACTGGGGACATTTAACACATGGTCATTATCTGTCCCGATGTTGGTGCTCTTCCTTGCTGACTGTTTTTCACCAAATTAGTACCCAGATGAACTTGTGTATTGTCGGATCGAGATTTACGTAGACTGTTAACCATTTGAATAAGATAGAAAATTTGACTGCGACGGTCTCCTTTACTATACATATATATCGTTTATTTGTCACAAAGGATTTATTATTTTGACAGGTTAGGCCGTCTACAAGTTTGTAGAACTCTTTATTGTGCCAGTTCCAACAGCCATTCCCTTGTATAGATAACATTTTATAAAAATACAATCACAAGGTAATCACAACTTTTTCTGCTGTACTTTATCAATGTTGGCATTGAACTCATAACTACCTTGTAAAATGTTATTTGATTCAGCGTTCTAAACTTCAGATATAATCGTAATAATGATCGTATTTTTTGTTGAACATTCGACAGTAAAAATATTTCTCTTTAACTCATCTTGACTTAACCGGTCGGGATCTATATCCTATTAAATCGTACTTGTCAGGTAGAACACAAGGTGTTTATATTAACAATACTATGTCCGACTTTGAAAATATTGTATGTGGAGTTCCTCAAGGAAGTATTTTAGGGCTATTATTGTTTTTATGCTATGTAAATGATATGAGTATAAGTATAAGTCAAAAATGTAAAATCATTCTCTATGCCAATGATAGTGCTATTCTTTTCTCACATAAAGATCCTGATGTTATTAATGAAGTTTTAGGCAATGAACTAGAAAATTGTAATAAATGGTTAATAGACAACAAACTGTCATTGCATCTGGGAAAGACAGAATGTATATTATTTGGCTCAAAACGCAGGCTTGCTAAAGTGAAACAATTTTCAGTGCTTAGTAATGGTCACACCATACAAGCACAAACATCAGTCAAATATCTCGGTGCAATGTTAGATAATGATTTGTCTGCTACATCCATTGTGAACAATATTGTTAAAAAAGTTAATTCTAGAATAACATTTTTGTATAGACACAAACACTACTTAAATTTATCCCTTAGAAAGACTCTTTGTAATTCTTTGATACAGTGTCATTTTGATTATGCATGTTCTTCATGGTATAGTAGTCTTACAAAAACGTTAAAGAAAAAGCTACAAGTTGCTCAAAATAAAATGATTAGATTTATTCTCAGCTATGATAGTAGAGCTACTTTGTCTGCGTCAAAATTTAAAGATCTTGGAATACTTGACATTGAAAATAGAAATAGACAATTAAGATTGAATCAAGTTCATAAGATTTTTAACAATTCTTGTCCATCTTATCTTCAAGAAAATTTTACAACGGTGTCTAATTCACACCATCATACAACTAGAGGAATTACTTTTAATTTTATTGTGCCATGTGTTAATATTTTTACAACATCAACTTTCTTTATAATGGCATTTTTGGATTGGAATCAATTACCCCATACTATTAAGGAAATTAGAAAAAAGCATAAATTTAAAAAAGAAGTGAAGTATTATTTATTCGTGCAAATGGAAAATGTAGAGAAATGTGAATTCACTTTTTATTAAATTATTTATTTATTTTTTTTTTTTAAATCTTTTTATTGTTATTAATGTGGATTTATAGCTGCGATACATATTTTAAATATATTTGATGAATAACAAAGAATAATTTCATAAGTTATGTAATAAATGCCAATATATTTATCCATGACATTATTTTTAAAAAGGACCCCATTAGAAATAAGTTGTAAAACTTTATGGGTTATCCTGTGAAATATATATGTTCTCAAAATTATTATTGTGTAACAAGATAAAATATTAATCTGTGATATCTGATATATATTATATTAGATAATCAACTAGTTTAATATATTATTTAAAATACATGTTATTGATTCTGTATTATTGTATGTTAATGTGTTTGATATATCTTTGTTTTATGACATATTTATCATCACAAATAAATAAATAAATAAATAAATAAATAAATAAATAAATAAATAAATGTATAAATAAATATAGCAGTCCGAGTAGTACATGTGTACATACAACACTTTCTTAATTGATTCATGGTTACACATGTTTTGTTAGAGCTGGAACTTTGTTAATTACATTAATATCAGAAAAATATCTACCATTTGCAAACATTTCTTAGAGCACGTGAGTGGTACGTTTTCCCAAAAGGCAAAGTTAAACATAGTGGGTAGAGTAATGACGTAAATGTAGCGGGTGGAGTAATGCCGTAAACACAGTGGGTGGAGTAATGCCGTAAATATTTCATTTAAAGTTATTATAAATATTGAATTTTTATAACCCTCCCATAACAATGTTACACTTTCAATTTCGACCGCCCCGAAAAGTGTGACTCGTTGTTTTCGTCGCAGGGGATAGTGCAAGCTCTCCATAGAGAGTCCGCCATAGTTTCTGTAAAGGAAATGAATCATGTTTTATAGATAAATGCATTAAAGTAGCCGTGGTGAGTTATAGACGGCATTGTCTCTTTGTCATTCGTCCCTCATCGCCGGTTCAAGTTGAAAAGTTATCCGTTACTTGCGGAGATGGGTGTTATCCTTCTAGAATCCTAGAAAGAGTGGTTAGGTTACATGATCGTCTGCTAGCATTCGACAGATGGCATTAAAATGACGCTCTATATCATAACAAAATAAAACATTTAGTGTGCTACATGTAACAATACCATAACTGTCGTGCATTGCATTATTCACGTAAAACATGCATTGTCTTAATTCTAGAACACTTTATATCTCAGTTGAATTGATACTTGAACCATAGAATCTCATGTCTCCATATTGGTTAATATTCATAAAGGACGATATACACAAATAAAGAGCATTGCTATTGATCATCTCGGATCGCTTTAACTCGCTGATTGGGCTTGCGTTGGCTTTTACAATACACGGTTTGCAAAAAATCAATGGTCTGATTTCAACCACAGCTTCCGTGGATGCGAATATTGGTAAATAGAAAGGATATGTACCATGTCACAGAAGGTAGCGGAATACAGGCAGACAAAACGATCGATTGCTACCAAAACTTGTTTATTTTGAGTAACTGTGTAGTTTAGTGAGGGTAAATTAAGGCAATAGACAGAATAATCCCATTTATATTATTATCATACGGATCATTGATCAGGCAGAAGTGAATCTTGCTGGACTAAACGCTGTATCTCTCTTTCTCTCTCTGCGCAGCAAATTGGAAATTTCGAATAATAATGTATCGTGGTTGAGACGGCATTAAAACATAATGCTCACTGAGTGTAAGAGAAAGCGGTGCTAATCACCGACATAGAGTGAATGACAATTACCAAGTAATTGTTGTAGTTTGTGATCTGTGCCAAAAGTGTATGGAGTTTACCATATAAAGTTTAATTCAGTTATGGCAAATATAAACATGAGTGGTTCCGGTGCGAGGCTTCCGAATGGAGCGAGAACAGACGAGAATAGTGTGGACCCTTATGATGAAACAATTATACACAAGGTATGGTCTCCCTGTTTTTGTTAACTCTCTGACTTGCACGTTATTTAAAAAAATAGTATTGATGATATCACAATGAAAGGCCAATACGATGTTTTATTAGATACGGACAACTTAGGTCTGATTCCGCTGATTTAACAGCGAATTTCCAAATCTGGTTATCACATTTAGGCCACTTTGTGTTTATAACCAATATACTCAATATGTAGATATTGAATTATTACTTCCAGTATTCACTAGTCACTGTGATAACTTGCACTTCAGAAAAGATTTAATCCAGTCAAATGTGTGCACCTTAGTTATAAAGATGTGATTCATGCATGCAGATGGGCCTTATTCGTTGTCGTTCTTCTTTAGACTTTCCGTCTTCCAAGACAGCAGTAAGCTCAATAATTGATTACAGACGAATCTTATTTGCTGGAATGCTTCCATATGTAGGAATTTGTCCATCAATTTAATTATTCATGTTGGAACAAACGAGTTTGTGTTAGCCAACTGTTGATACGTGAAATGGGCGTCCATAGGTACCGAATGATGCTGTTTGCCATTTTGAGAAACGCAATTCAAATTATACATGACATCCAGTTTTGTTTGCGGATAATCTGAGAATGAAATTGAGTAGAATAAACTTCCACTAAAACCATCAACATTCCCTTAGAACAAACATCTTTCCATTAGAACCATCATCCTTCCACTTAAATCATCGTCCTTTCACTAACACCTTAGCCTTCCACTAAAACCATCAACCTTCCCTAAGAACAAACATATTTCCATTAGAACCATCATTCTTCCTCTTAAACCATCATCATTCCACTAAAACCATCAACCTTCCCTTAGAACAAACATATTTCCATTAGAACCATCATCCTTCCACTAAAACCAACAACCTTCCCTTAGAACAAACATCTTTCCATTAGAACTATCATCCTTCCACTTAAACCATCAGCCATCAACTAAAACCTCAGCCTTCCACTAGAACCATCAGCCTTCCACTAAAACCATCATCCTTCCACTAGAACCATCATATTTCCATTAGAACCATCAGCCTTCCACTTAAACCATCATCCTTCCACTAGAACCATCATCATTCCACTAGAACCATCAGCCTTCCACTAAAACCATCATCCTTCTACTAGAACCATAATCCTTCCATTAGAACCATCAACCTTCCCTTAGAACAAACATCTTTCCGTTAGAACCATCATCCTTCCACTTAAACCATCTGCCTTCCACTAAAACCATCAGCCTTCCACTAGAACCATCATCATTCCACTAAAACCTCAACCTTCAACTAACACCATCATCCTTCCACTAGAACCATCATCCTTCCACTAAAACCATCATCATTCCACTAGAACCATCAGCCTTCCACAAGAACTATCATCCTTCCACTAAAACCTCTGCCTTCCATTAAAACCATCATCCTTCCACTAGAACCATCATCCTTCATCTAGAACCATCATCCTTCCACTAGAACCATCATCCTTCATCTAGAACCATCAGCCTTCCACTAGAACCATCATCCTTCCAGAAGCAACTGACACACCTTATTTCATACAATATCTATAGTTGAAGTTGCTGAATGATAAGGTCAACATGTATTAGATTTAGTTTGAGTTCAATAGTTGATAACTAAACATTAATTGTGGAACCCTAAAGATATATGTTACAAGTATGCACAACCAATGGCCCTGATGTCAGACTGGGTTGGGTGGAGCACATGATCCAGTGGTAGAGCATCGGACCGAGAAACTGATGGTCGTAGTTTCGGCACCTAACATGCCCATTTGTGGTGTCAGACACTTTATTCAAATATGTTTAGTATTGGCTACTCAGGAAGACTTTAACTTGGGGTTGGTTTATCCATAAAGTGTCTAAAGTTGTACGAATTTGTTTCACAATCCATGTAAAATGAATTGGTTTAACCTGATTTTCTCATCCTTTAAACGCCTTACAGATATTTGATTCACAGATAAAATTGGTCAGATATAATTTGGTTCTTCAATATTATCTATGTTCTGATCACCAGTGTCAGCAACTTTGTCATCGTTATATTGCATCCCCTGTATGACCTATATATCTATAAAGGGACAAGAGGTTGATTAAGATTCATGAACATGCATTATGTGTTTTGTTATACATATATATACATATAGAGATTCGTTTTATACTAAGGTTCTGAAATCTTTAAAGGTACCACTTTTTCAGACATCACACGAAATTTCGCATTTCCTTCAATATATATACAACTACGAACAATCTTTCTACACAGTAATTATTTGTATTGATAGTATATTTTTATTTCTATTTTGCTTACGCGTACAAACGCTTTCGGGAACACGTGTTCGTCCATCTTTGATTTATTTATTATGGCTACAACTGTCTTTACCCTTGGTGACATTATTATTGTAATCGTTTTGGGAAGCGAGGTGTTTAATGTATGCACTGTACTGGTTCCGACAAATACACCGGTCCAATCTTGAGTTGGATGCGCTCCTACATTGCTTGCTTCTCCGTTGGATTCCTATTTAGAAGTTAGCCTGTTACATGTACATGTCAACTAGATACTCAGTCACGTTTATTGACCATAGATCTATATACTGTGCCACCTATAAATGTTGTGACCGTGTCATAACTTGTTCCTCAGATGTGACGTCCATATAAACCCGCATGTTGTATGTTATTTCCATTTTCTGAAAACAATACAGCACCCATCTTGTCCACGTGACACCCTTAGAAGAATGAAATATAAAATAGTTTTTTTTTTCTTTACTAGAATTGGCTTTTGTATCAGGTGTATTGATCGTCAAGGTGACTCACGCCGTGAACGTTAAGTCCACGTGGGGTAAATGAAGATTTCTAGTAAATTTGAAAAAACTCTGTATCATATAGAAAGTGATTAGCGCCAGTTCTATGTCGAATCTCGGAATTAAGAGAAATCAGTCATAATTACAATTTAGACAAAAATAAGACTTTCAGATTGCACTAACTGGCTAACTTGTTTATAAATATTCTGTTCTTAACAAAAGCAAATTGAGTTCATATTTCAAAAATTTAATTTCTCAATCAACATGTTGGAATGTAACATACATACTTTCTAGTTATAATTCACCATTGAATGTTTGATCTTGAGATTAAGTAATTCCATGTTATTGAGGAAAAGTATAAGATGGTTTCATTTTTTAAACTCACAAGACATCAGATCAAAAATGTGTTTGCAAAATTAGAAATAAAAATAATTAATGTCACCACACCTGTGGCAAAGTGAATTCATGCTAGAGATAGAAGTTATTACAAGAAAGGCTGCACTCTTTGTGTTACCATAGCTGCATCACTGAAGGGCTGCACTCTTTGTGTTACCACAGCTGCATCACTGAAAGGCTGCACTCTTTGTGTTACCACAGCTGCATCACTGAAAGGGTGCACTCTTTGTGTTACCACAGCTGCATCACTGAAAGGGTGCACTCTTTGTGTTACCACAGCTTCATCATTAAATATAGTCTCATCCCTGTTAACATCTAACATCTTCAACCATACCGTTATCTTAACTTCCTTGTAACGTCGTCTAAAATTATTTATTACCAAATTCCTAATTGCCAAGGACTTTTCAATACTGGAACGAACTACCAATGGTCGTAAAGAGTTGTCCCTGTAAAGAGTTGTCGTCCCTGTCTTGGCATCCTACCATCTATCATAATATAAATGCAAATGTTTTTAACTTCTATTTTTACATCAAATTATTGATTCCGACGTGCGCCTCCTAAATGAGGCTGGAGGTATCCATCGAATACATATACGGATTGTTTACATATTGTTCTGCAATATAAGTCACGTTTGGTTAGCAATATCATCAGTTGATTGATTGATTGATTGATTGATTGATTGATTTATTTATTTATTGAACATTTAACGTCATTTTCACACTAGCAAACAATCACTGTTTCCTGGGATTCTGGAAGCGTTACTTGTACTTGAGCACACCCATCTCCGCAAGTAACTGATAACTTTCCCACTTGAATTATTGGAGAGAGACGAATTATGAGGTGACACAATGTCATATATCAATCATCACGTAGACAATCCGGGCGGGGATTATAACTCACGACCCCTTGATTGATAGTCAGGCGCGCTAATGACGGAGATTTTCATCAGCATGAAGAACTGTTTTCGTATTGTCCTTGAAAAAACAAAGTTTTGTGATTTGAACGTAATGTTGTTCGAATTTGCAAGCAAAATTTCCATACATGCTACAATACAAAACAGAAAAACCATTTTAACTTTGTGGTGAATCTTATGGGATTTGCATTACCAGACAAACAATATGAGCTTATGGTCGAAAAGTGTCGAATTATCTAACAACACACGCTTTGTTTGTTAAACATATTATTCCAAAAACATCTCTTGCTACAAGTCATAACATCATATCAATTTTGAATGAAAGCTTTATTGCTCGGGGAGTTACCGAAACCATCGGAAAGTAGCATGGATAATACAAATATTTGCCGGGCAAAGCTGTTATTGGGAGAACTCGATTGATGGATCGAGACAATATGTCTATTGTTGTAAACGATTCACTCAGCAAGTAAAGCAGCAGACGGGCGTGGGTTCGATACCCATGTGAGCCACACACTCAAATGTCGAAGACAAAACAACCCGGCATGGTTACCGCTAGAATATCCAGTGTTGGCATCTACCACTAGCTGATACTGATCAGTGTTATATTAACGCCAGCTATGAATCATTTGTTTAAACCTACCAAAATACCATGTTTTTATTAAACAGGTCCTCGTAAATTATCTATTTTTCATGCACGTTAAAGAAATGTAAAAAAATGCAATGTCCTTCTTTTTTAAATGACCGACTTCGTCTCTTTCATGCCACACGTCATCTTCATCCTTTAAGTGTTAAAACCCTGTTACAAAAGAGTAATGATATCTTAGACGATGAAAATATTTGTTATATTCAACATGTCAACTTACATTTAGGACACTAGACGTTTTGCTAAACAATAAATCTTATTAAGTTTTAGTATTTACCTCACAGTGGAGCCCCTCAGCATCGGAAGAGTATATTCAAATAATGTATCCTATTCATTTTTTTCTTGCTTCATATATGAATATGTTGTAAATAATTTGTTATTAAGAAGGGTCTATTCTAATGTTGGATAACTTGTGGACAAACCCTTTTGCTACTACATGTATACAAAAGCAATAACATATGTTAAAAGTATATATTCACTGCAGAAACTGTTAATAGCTGTCATCAAACCAGGGCTTCCGCTGGAGATTACTAAATTGTCAGAACTGGATAGCTGAGAGTTAAAAAACAACGACCTGCAATACTATACGAGTAGTGTAGGTACGTGTATGCTTAACAACGACCTACAATATTATATGAGTAGTGTAGGTCCATGTATGCTTAACAACGACTTACAATATTATACGAGAAGTGTAGGTCCGTGTATACTTAACAAAGACCTACAATATCAAACGAGTAGTATAGATCCGTGTATGCTAAACAACAAACCTACAACACCATACGAGAAGTATAGGTCCGTACATACTTAACAACGACCTACAGCCTTATACGAGAAGTGTAGGTTCGTGCATACTTAACAACGACCTACATCACTATACGAGTAGTGTTGGTCCGTCATACTTAACAACGGCATACAATACTATACGAGTAGTGCAGGTCCGTACATGCTTAACAACGACCTACAATACTATACGCGTAGTATAGGTCCGTGCATACTTAACAACGACCTACAACACTATACGACTAATATAGGTCCGTGCATACTTAACAACGACCTACAGCACTTTACGAGTAGTATAGACCCATGTATACTTAACAACGACTTACAACACTATACGAAAAGTATAGGCTCATGCATACTTATCAACGACCTACAGTACTATACGAGTAGTATAGGGCCTAAGCATACTTAACAACGACTTACAACACTATACGAGTAGTATAGGCCCATGCATAATTATAAACGACTTACAGCACTATACGAGTAGTATAGGCCCATGCATACTTAACAACGACTTACAACACTATACGAGTAGTATAGGCCCATGCATACTTAACAACGACCTACAACACTATACGACCTAATATAGGTCCGTGCATACTTAACAACGACCTACAGCACTTTACGAGTACTATAGGTCCGTGCATACTTAACAACGACCTACAGCACTTTACAAGTTGTATAGACCCATGTATACTTATCAACGACCTACAGTACTATACGAGCAGTATATGCCCATGTATACTTAGCAACGACTTACAACACTATACGAACAGTATAGGCCCATGCATACTTATAAACGACTTACAACACTATACGAGCAGTATAGGCTCATGCATACTTATTAACGACTTACAACACTTTACGAGTAGTATAGGCCCATGCATACTTATCAACGACTTACAACACTATACGAGCAGTATAGGCCCATGCATACTTAACAACGACTTACAACACTATACGAGTAGTATAGGGCCCATACATACTTATAAACGACTTACAACAATATACGAGCAGTATAGGCCCATGTATACTTAACAACGACTTACAACACTATACGAGCAGTTTAGGCTCATGCATACTTATTAACGACTTACAACCCTATACGAGTAATATAGGCCCATGCATACTTATCAACGACCTTCAGCACTATACGAGTAGTATAGGCCTATACATACTTATCAACAACCTTCAGCACTATACGTGTAGTATAGGCCCATGCATACTTATCAACGACTTACAATGCTATACGAGTAGTACAGATTTACAAAGTAATGGACAAGAAAATGTAATTAACATCGGCCAGTTTGTCTGTGTGTGACAGCCTCCTCATAAGATTGACCGATTTAGCTCCTAGTATACAACTGAAAAAAGACCCCAACATAATACACTGTTATTATTATCTATCATGCCCCAGACACATCGTATGATGCCCCATCCAGTCATAATTATACTGACATCTGGCCGACCTAGTACCAATTTTCAAATTCCTTCTAATCATATCGCCCATTCAGTGGTGTCACAAACAGAATACACTTAGAAACTTGTGTCAGTGCTTTAGGGAATGAGAGGGGTTGATATGCCAGTACCACCACGAACAGTCTCAATACAACAGAGTCTGCTTTTGTCTTTCCTTGGTCCAATGTGTTCTGTACTTCCAGTGGATGCTTTGTAATATATCACTGGCTTAAACGATGAGCTGTCTGTCTAGTAGTTCTAGAGCGAATACACGTTTGAATGGCAGCCTCGGAAATAAAAGCGACGATGTAAATACTTTTAACCCTATGAAACTGCGGTTAAACACAACCAATATAATTTTATATTGCTGGTTTACGGAAATGGTAATAAATTGTGTCATGTAATGTGTTATTGAATTCATACACAGTTGTTTCTTACTTTAATGTCGCCGCTATTGGCAGCGTCAGCGATTCCCCAGGTATTGATTTCTGGAAGTGCTTTCAAATCAAGCTATTCTAACTGAGACAGTCAACTAATCAAACATAACTAGTTTACATTCACATATTCACTCTTGTCGTTCTGATTATGACAGTTTGACCATTTTTTTGCCATTATATTTATACTGTTTATCCAGCACTCCGTAATCAAGCTGACGGTTACACTCGGTCAATGCGCTATCATTATTAGAAATAAGATTAATAAACATGTAACAGAAGCTAACGGTTGCCAGTGAATGTGTTTTTTTTCACGTATAAATGTATACAGTGTCCATATTTCCTGGTAATGCAAAAAATCAGTAGTTTACCTATTTCTCATGAATGCAACTCGGTGCTGATACCGCTGTCACCGGGGCTCGGTGATTTTTATCACTAGTTGTCAGAAATCGTCTCGCTTCGTCTGTTTATAAACAATATAATATTATAATCAATTTTCAATGGTAATCAAAAAAGTTAGCTTATGAAGAACTATGTCTTTCATCAGATGTGTCACCAGTTTCAAATATCGACAGTACATACGGCCACGTGGAATGTAATGTTTTGATTTGGGTAAGGCTTAACGATAGCACATTTTATATTACATTTTTACCTCTGTGAGCCCGTGTGGTTCCGGTTAAGAACAGGATCACTGTCAATCTCTGTAGAGGGGTAGCAATCCTCAAAATGGGTGTCATGTTCATTTTATCATTTTTTATCATGGTAATTATTGTGGTAACATTACCAACCCATTTGTGGTTCTGAGGAGTCATATGACAGATGGCAAGAATAGGATCACAGTATCTCATGCATGTCGGAAGGAAGCAACAATTTGGGTAATACGATAGAACTTGCTGAAACTCCGCAGTTTCTGCAGGTATCAGGGCTCTATGTTCATTCTGCATATACATTTATAGATGTATCGTTTTAACTGTAAGTTAATTTGTTGTTTTTGTACATGTAGAGTGAACCTTGAATCTTCCTTCTTGTTGACATCGAATAACCTATAAGGTGTTGGTACGCCGTAAAACCCCCATTCATTCATTCATTCATTCATTCATTCATTCATTCATTCATTCATTCATTCATTCATTCATTCATTCATTCATTCATTCATTTATTATTTTACCTCTTTGTCGTATTCGTATGTGGATTTGATCTTCTTTCACAGATATATTACACAAAACGTCCATAATACAACATTATATACATATATGGTTTCGATTACTGAAGGAGTCGACATATGTTTTACGTGACTACGTAGTGGCAAGCTACGACGGCGTACTTCTTGGCAATATCATGACAAATGTTTACACTATAAGGAGATATTCAGAAGTTTTCACTATATCTCACATATTGCTCACCTTGTATAATCAACATTAGCAAACAGTGTAGAACGTGTGTAAAACAAAGAAGATGAAGAAAATTCAAATGTCATTTCCAGCTTAAGCCGATCTTCATGCTAAAGGCAGATTCCTGGCTTATGTGGGCGTGGTCAAGTTTTTGGTCTTAACCACCGCGAACTGATCATATGCACATGGGACTTCATTTCGTAGTCGACAACTTATTTCTTAATTCATTTGCTAAAACACATACTTAACTCATCATTTTAACACACACACTTAACTCATCAGTTTAACAAAACACATACTTAACTCATCAGTTTAACACACAAACTTAACTCATCAGTTTAACAAACACAAACTTAACTCAGCATTTCAACACACAAACTTAACTCATCAGTTTAACAAACATAAACTTAACTCATCATTTCAACATATAAACTTAACTCATCAGTTTAACAAACACAAACTTAACTCATCATTTCAACACACATACTTACCTCATCATTTCAACACACATACTTAACTCATCATTTCAACACACATACTTAACTCATCATTTTAACAAACACATACTTATCTCATCATTTTAACAAACACATACTTAACTCATCATTTAACAAACATATACTTAACTCATCATTTTAACACACATACTTAACTCATCATTTTAACAAACACATACTTATCTCATCATTTTAACAAACACATACTTAACTCATCATTTTAAACAAACACATACTTAACTCACCATTTTAACAAACACATACTTAACTCATCATTTTAACAAACACAGACTTATCTCATCATTTTAACAAACACATACTTAACACATCATTTTAACAAATACATACTTAACTCATCATTTTAACAAACACATACTTATCTAATCATTTTAACAAATACATACTTAACTCGTCATTTTAACAAACACATACTTAACTCATCACTTTAAACAAACCCGATTTATCAGATTTCTAGGTTAAATGATTTTTGTTTTGTCTGCAAGGTTCAATAATACTTCGGGAAACATTATTTGCGTATAGTTATATTTTGATCAAATCATTAGAAAATGATACTCATTTTCAAACATCTTCTATATTACAATGGACACACACTTTCAAATTACGGTCTATATTATGAAATCTACCTTCTTCTATAGTTAATCTGCGTACAAAGCATATTAAATGTGTTAATGCTTTTCTATGGGCTATATATATTAAGCTATTTATAAATATTTAAACATTTTATAACGTTCAAATTTAGGCGGTTCGTCTACTTGTGAATACATAGTTGTAAATTCTCTGCCGACAAAACGACAAGCTACCTTATTTGCCATATTCGGCATCATTAGATGTTGTTTGTGTCTAGTGCTGGTTAACCGTCTAGATGTTTCTTGTGTCTAGTGCTGGTTAAACCTTCTAGATGTTTCTCGTGTCTAGTGCTTGTTTACCTTCTAGATATTTCTTGTGTCTGGTGCTGGTTAACCTTCTAGATGTTTCTTGTGTCTAGTGCTGGTTAACCTTCTAGATGTGTCTTGTGTCTAGTGCTGGTTAACCTTCTAGATGTTTCTTGTGTCTAGTGCTTGTTAACCTTCTAGATGTTTCTTGTGTCTGGTGCTGGTTAACTGTCTAGATGTTTCTTGTGTCTAGTGCTGGTTAACCTTCTAGATGTTTCTTGTGTCTAATGCTGGTTAACCTTCTAGATGTTTCTTGTGTCTAGTGCTGGTAGACCTTCTAGATGTGTCTTGTGTCTAGTGCTGGTTAACCTTCTAGATGTTTCTTGTGTCTAGTGCTTTTTATCTTCTAGATGTTTCTTGTGTCTGGTGCTGGTTACCCTTCTAGATGTGTCTTGTGTATAGTGCTGGTTAACCTTCTAGATGTTTCTTGTGTCTAGTGCTAGTTAACCTTCTAGATGTGTCTTGTATCTAGTGCTGGTTAACCTTCTAGATGTTTCTTGTGTCTAGTGCTGGTTAACCTTCTAGATGTTTTTTTTGTGTCTAGTGCTGGTTAAATGTCTAGATGTTTTTTGTGTCTAGTGCTGGTATACCTTTTCTAGCGGATCCAAGAAACGGTGATTTGGTGCTCTGACTGGAATACTGTGGACACCCCCCAAAACAAACACACACACAAAGTATAAAAGGTGTTTAAGGAAGTTCATCAACATTATACATATGTGCCCCTTTAACCTAACTGTCTCTCTCTCTCTCTCTCTCTCTCTCTCTCTCTCTCTCTCTCTCTCTCTCTCTCTCTCTCTCTCTCTCTCTCTCTCCTCTCTCTCTCTCTCTCTCTCTCTCTCTCTCTCTCTCTCTCTCTCTCTCTCTCTCTCTCTCTCTCTCTCTCTCTCTCCTCTCTCTCTCTCTCTCTCTCTCTATATATATATATATATCAACCAGCTTTCACAGTCTGATGCGTTTTTTCTCTTAAACTAAAACACTTTGACGTTTTGCATTTTACCGTTTGATCAATATATATTTAGACAAACTTACGCACTACACATTTTCTCCTGTTTTATATCACAATTTCACAGACAAAAGATCTTTATAAATAACATTTGGATTTGCTATAATAGAAATAATCTTGATTTTAGCTCTATAGAGATTTGAGTTTCCCTCTTTATTTATTTAGCAATTATAATTGGTAAGTTTACAGTTTGTCAGCAGTTTTGGGCCAACAAAACAAGGTTTCCAGTTTTAATTTTGAAAGAGAAATCAGCAAGCTAGTTTAACATGATTGATTTTGCTTACGGAAGGATGGTACGGCCACCAAATAGCCATCTGGGTGGTCAAATGTGGGATCAACTCGAATGTTTACGCTAAACAAATTGAACTAAAATAATCTAAGTCAATGCAGATATTATGACTATCACACGAATACATCATTAATCCATTTGCATAAAAATATATACACAGAATATCACATTCGTAAATAAACTAGCCGCGGTGCGGTGCGGTGCGGTGCGGTGCGGTGTGGTGCGACTAAAAAAACTCGCAATCGATTCACCGCAGCGTAGTCTTGTGGTAGAGCGTCCGCCTTGCATGCGGAAAGTCGTGGGTTCGATTTCCGGTCGGGTCATGCCACATGAAAAATGATACTAGAAGCTTCCTCGTTTAGCGCTCAGCATTTAGAGGATAGTTCTAGGTCTTTTCAGCCCGGAATCAGTAGAATATGATTGGTTGGGGTACCATACCATGAATCTGCGGCATGATACTCCATTGTGGCAGCGCTTAGAATACTCTCTTAAGTAGACACCGTCGCGATATAACTGGAAAAAAGTTGAAAGCGATGTTACACAACATATAATAACATCTCATTCGATTTGTTTGTTGGACTTTGTTTTGGTATGAAACCTTCATTGACGCATGTTTGTTGTTTAAACTAACCATACGGAACCCGAACCGATTTGGATATACACTTATTGCAAGAGAGCAATAATAAATAAGCTGTGTACAGCGCACGAGGGGTGTTCGAAATGTATTGCGTATTTATAAGTCGCGCAAAATTCGTGAAATTTGCATCCATATTTATACGAATGGATACCTGTATTTAATACCTACACAATGGTTTAAACATGTAACTACTGAAAAACGGGATTCCGCAGTTATAGTCATTTCAGTGCAGGCAGTCGTTGTAAAAATCGTTTGCAAACGAGAAGCAAATGAGGAAAATCGGACTTATATCATAGTTCGTTCTAAACTCGTTTGTTTTTTTAAAAGTATTTTTAATAAAATCACACGGGTTTATGGGTGGACGAAAGTGTCTTATCGGACAGTTCGTTATTGTAAAATGAAGATTGATTCTAGTGTAGAGTCTGTTAAAAATGCAGCAAAATCTGGTCGGCTAAAATTAGAGAAATTGTTCGAAATGATGCGCGATATAATGTGCGTGATATCTCATCGCATTCACTGCAGGCGTATATTTCACTACCTAATTTCCTTTTTTTCCAAGAACAATCATGGAAGCTAGGAAAATGTCTGCAAGGTGGATATCCCACTTGTTGACTGACGACCAAAATAAGGCACGTGCTGAAACTGTCAAAAAATTGCTTTAACTGTTCCCTGAATATAACAAAAATGGCAATTTGCAAATTTTATCACCAGTAGGTACACTGTTTCGAACCAGTGCGAAAGATTGGGAACAAATTATGGGCCACTTGTAATGGCAGAAAACCAGTTATTGCCAAACAGACGTTGAGTGTAAAGAAGATTCTTTATGCATTTTTTTCTCTGTAGAAAGTTTATCAAAACAAGTACCGGTAAACAAAGGTAAACCTGTGGCTGGAAATGTACTATTTTGATGTGGTGCTAAAAACGCCGCCCAGTCACTGAATCTAAATATGTTCTTGCATGACAATGTCCCAGCGCACACCTCTGTCCTTGTAACGAATGTATTGTCTGAGAAAGTTACAGTGCTACCACAGCCGCCTTACTCCCCAGACTTTACCGCATGTGACTTATTTCTCTTACCCAAATTGAAAAATATATGGGTCACGGCAGACTCTTGGTTCGGCCGTAAACCTTCGTTGCCTACCGTGACGCTTTCCGGACATGGATCCAAATGCTACACTTATGTATTTCTAACAGTGGAGAGTACTTTGAGGGTATGTAATGAAGACATAATCGGTTAATTTAGTTATTAACGGTAAGAGGCCAAATACATAATACATTTCGAACACCATCGTATATATGTTTTACGATTTGCAACCATAACACGATAAGATCGTTTTTATAAACGTCCACACTGCCCTGTGAATCACGTACAATTCAAAACGTGTACCATACGTAATAGCGAATTAAAACGTACATGCAAAGAGATCAGGGCTTTCCATTTGAAATGTTACATATTTACTTAATGCATGTATAATCCAATGAGAGCAAAGTACTTCCACACTCTTATTTCCATTACATTGTGAGTATAGGAACACTGTCGCGCATGCGCTAATCCGATTAGAGCATAACATGATATTTCTTCTAAAATAAGGTTTCAGTCGCTGGATTTGCATCCTCCTTTTAGTTTTCTTATTTTGAAAGATGCCCAAGCATAAACATAAAACTACATAAATTATAACCTAGCTATGCTATACCCGATCTTAACGTATGACAGTTCTTTATTTTGTTGTGCAATATATCACATGTTTTGTTGTGATGGTGATGCCGGAAGCGTATATCGTTACAACTTACATATTCAAATAGTTTGCATATTCTGACGCCTTCCCGCAGACAGACGACCTTCACAGTATATATGTTCAGAGACATGCGCGAACCAAAGCACGACTGCATTTTATGTTTTGCCAGCATTTTCAGAACTAACTGATAATTTTTTTTACTATGTCTGGAAATTAAGCATGCAATTTTATGTGCGCCATGTGCATGCATGAAGGACAGATCATTGCGCCAATCTTGTTTTCTCATTTTATAGAAAATTTAGAATGTCTTTTGCGAAACAATATCGACTAAAGTTTAGTCTGGCGGCGGGCCTACTTTTTACTGCTCTGAGTCCGTCCAGTTTTATGGTATTTGATCTTAAACTGAGATTAATTAAGTTTCCAGACTGGGTCTTGACCTTGACTTTCCAATGTGGTGACCGCACATTTCTTCTTTACGTATGTATTGTAATTATTATGACCAGTCTAGTACACATAATGATAAGGCTTGTGCTGTTGTTTAGAACATGTTCTCATATTGGAATATTACGTCTCCTGTTGTTCATGGATACTGGTCTATATCTATATACCAATGCACGGTGACGTCACCAGAAAAGAACTGTATGATAATGTCAACCGTACGTAAAAATATTATTTTTTATAGACTTTGAAGACACTGTTGTTGTTTTCCATGAACATATGTCAATTTCTGTTGAAAATGACAATAAAACATTAAAATCTGACTGGAACTATATATCGTTCTACCTACCAAAATATAAAATATTTAGTCGGTGCACAGCAACCAAACATTTGTTTTAAGGATGACATAAGCTATTCTATTTGAATGCAGCCATACAAACGTTTATTCAACGGTAACAAGAGTTTCGAGAAACTGTTACGAGTGAAATTATGTGTGAATTTGTAAAATTTCTGTTGGGTAACCCCTCTATTTAACGTGTGGTTATCCCATACTCTACGCAGTATATGACGCCGTCACCATCCAAAATGGAACGGTAGGCCATTCATAGAACTTTAAGTCAACCTCGGTTATAGCTCCATTACTAACAAAGATATTTAATAGTAGTTTAGACACCAATACATTTCCTAAATTATTTAAACGATCAAAAAATGTCCCAATTCACAAAAAGGGACCGAAAAATCAAATTATAGGCCTATAACAATTCTTCCGATTATATCATTAATTGTAGGACGTCACGTTAGTATGCATCTTAGAAAATACATAGAAGAAAATAAACTGTTCTATTTTTGTCAATCTGGTTTTAGAGCACACCATTCTTGTCAAAAGTCTCTCACAAAAATATTGGATGACAGCCACAGATAAAATGAAATTGTTGGTACATTATATCTTGATTTGTCCAAGGCTTACGACTTAGTTGACCATGACGTACTTGTTCAAAAATTGAAAATGTACAAGTTTAGCAGAAATACGATAAAATGGTTTCCCTCATATTTAGAAAAATAGAACACATTATACTCAAGTTTCTGGTATAACTTCAGAGTTCCGCAAAGTAAAAGTTGGTGTACCTCAGGGTTACGTCATAGGCCCCATTTTATTTTTAATATTCATCAATGATTTGCCATTATCTGTGCAAAATACTGTCTTTGATATGTTTGCAGACGATATTACCCTCTCAGTTCAAATAATTCTCTTCAAAGTGTTGTTAAATGCTTAACAGCGGATCTCAATAATTTTGATGCATGGTGTGTAGCTAATCGCATGTATATCAATGCAGCGAAATCTAAAGTAATGTATATTTCTTCCAAAAGTAAAGTTAACCGCATATGTAATGACTCTCACATAACTCATTACAAAGATGAAGCCATGATATAAGTATACATGAAAAATTACTTATGCTTGATAATACGCTGTCTTGGCATACTCAAGTCGACAATGTTATAAAAAATGTAGTTCATTACTTTATCTTCTATCTCGCATCAAAGTATTTCTTTCTGTACTAATGCGTAAGTTGTTTTTTAATGCTTACATTTTGACACATTTAGATAACTGTTGTATAATTTGGGGAAATTGTAATGTTTCACTCGTAGATCAAATTGTTAGGTTTCAAAAAAGAGAGCTGCTAGACTTATTCTCGATAAAAATTACGATACTCCTTCTACTGAATTATTCACAGAGCTTAAATGGATGACGTTTTCCTGAAAGAGTTAAATTAAAAAAAAGCAGTACTTATATATAAATCATTTAATGACCAGGCTCCTGCATATCTCAAAGATTTATTTACTCTAACAGCTAATGTTCATACACGCACACTACGGTCATCCTCTAATATACAGTTGTATTCTCCTAAGCCTGATTCTGAAATGTTTCGAAATTCATTTGCTTATTCAGGCTTTACCTTGTTGAACTCTATTCCGTCTTATATAAAAAATGCAAATTTTATTAATCACTTCAAAGCTTTATATCTACGATGGAGTAAAAAACGCACGCACACACACACACACACACACACACACACACACACACACACACACACACACACACACACACACACACACACACACACACACACACACACACACACACACACACACACACACACACACACACACACACACACACACACACACACACACACACACACACACACACACACACACACACACACACACACACACACACACCACGCACACACAATATATATATATATTTACTTGTTTACTTCTTTTGTTTATTTGTTAAATTTATGTTGTACTTTGTAAATATGTTGAGGGCCTCATGAGAGATTGAATTTATTCAAATGAGTTCTCTCGTTAATAAACGTCTTTGTTATTATCATTCGTTTTAGTGACATGTACATGGTATTTTACGTCGTATAAACTGCACAAGTTAATCCCCTGTCATTGATTTGCATTCATTTATAAAATGAAACGAAGAAAATTTACATTCAGTCAGCATGCAGTGTTAAATGTTATGGTCTTGGGCATTCAGTCAACATGCACTGTAAAATGTTACGGCCGGTGACATTCAATCAGCATGCAGTGTTAAATGTTACGGCCTATGACATTCAGTCAGCATGCAGTGTTAAATGTTACGGCCTGTGACATTCAGTCAGCATGCATTGTTAAATGTCACGGCATGTGGCATTCAGTCAGCACGCAGTGTTACGGCCTGTGACATTCAGTCAGCATGCATTGGTATATAAAATGTCAAATTGTCAACTATCATATACGACTTTTCTCTATTATACACGAATTGTCTCAAATATACGTCTTGTCATCTATTATATACGATTTGTCAAATATATTATACAACTTGTCTCTCTCATATACGACTTGTCTCATATATACGTTTCGTCCTCTATCATATACAACTTGTCTCATATATACGTTTCGTCATCTATTATATACGACATGTCGAATATATTATACAACTTGTCTCTCTCATATACGACTTGTCTCTATTATATACGAATATATTATAAAACTCGTCTCTCTCATATACGACTTTTCTCTATTATATACGATTTCTCGAATATATTATACAACTTGTCTCTATCATATACGACTTGTCTTTATAATATGCGACTTGTTGAATATATTACACAACTTGTCTCTATCATATACGACTTGTCTCTGTTATATACGACTTGTCGAATATAGTATACAACTTGTCTCTATTATATATGACTTGTCTCTATTAAATACAACTTGTCTCTATTATATATAACTCGTCTCTATTATATACGACTTGTCTCTAATATTACTAGTTTTATCAATGTATATTAATATATAATTTTCTTTCTCCATCTCCTATATGAAAACAAATAATACACGCCACCAATTAGTACATATGTGAAACACATTCCGCTGTTTGGAAGAAAGCTGTGTCCATGGTAACTATAACAAACGTTTTTGAATGGCGTCTCAATAATCATGAAAACTGTATAAGACCCAGCCATTCGAGTTTTTTAAAAAAACTTTACATTACTTATATATAAAGGACGAGTATTGCATTATTGTCTGTAACCGTCTTGGACTTAACAAAACACAAATTATGATAAGCAGACAAAGACGTCACATAGTTACAGACTGTTACACCACGTGACCTTTTAATGATTATGTTTATTTGTTCTGAGATTGTTGATAAATCATTTTGCCACTGTTTCTAGAGGCTATATTAAGAAATATATATTGCTATCTGATGTTTTATTATTCGTACACATACTCTTCCATAGTTTTAAAGTATTTGAAACAATATTCGGTTGACCTGGTGCAAACTCTTGGAGTAAACACAGAATAAATGAAAATTTACCTTTTACGAATGAATTGCATAATTAATTATGTTGAACATTCGTGAGATATAAACTGACCTGAAACACGAGCAAAGTTAGCCAAGCCCAAACTGGTCCATTGCTACAGAAGAAACGGGAACCAGATTTATCATAACCAATCGTAATATTTCAGTCACACAGGTTTTATCTATGATGTACGATCAGGGTCAAAAGCACCGGTACCGGTGCACCGCTATTATATCGTTGCACCAATATATTTGTTTTTACGGTGCATCGATAACATATACCGCTAAAATATATTGGTTCACCGTTAAAAGTGGCGGACCACCGTTATAATATATCGATGTACCGTTATATACAGGTGCACCGCTATATTTTATCGGTCCACCGGTATTTCATTGCGGTGCACCGTTAAATAAATATATCGGTCCACCGGTATCGTCACACCGCTGTACTAGGATCTTTAACATCAGCCAATCAAAAGCCTTGTTCCAAAATCATTACAGAGATCGGTGGAGGCTAACAACAATCAATACACAGTTCACGGGTATTCGTTCGTTGCTCATGAACGACAGGATTATATAGGTTCACTGAATGAATTACCAAATGAGCGACACTATTATACATGTTCAATGAAGGAGTTACGAAATTAACTACAAGATTAAATAGGTTCAATGAAGGAGTCACCAAATGAGCGACACTATAATACATGTTCAATGAAGGAGATACGAAATTAACTACAAGATTACATAGGTTCAATGAAGGAGACACGTAATGAACGACAAGATAATATAGATTCACTGAAGAAGTCACGTAATGAACTACAAGATTATATAGGTTCACTGAAGGAGACACGTAATGAACGACAAGATTATATAGGTTCACTGAAGGAGACACGTAATGAACGACAAGATTATATAGGTTCACTGAAGGAGTCACGTAATGAACGACAAAATTATATAGGTTCACTGAAGGAGTCACGTAATGAACGACAAGATTGTATAGGTTCACTGTAGAAGTCACGTAATGAACGACACGATTATATAGGTTCAATGAAGGAGTCACGTAATGAATGACAAGATTTTATAGGTTCAATGAAGGAGTCACGTAATGAACGACAAGATTGTATAGGTTCACTGAAGAAGTCACGTAATGAACGACACGATTATATAGGTTCAATGACGGAGTTACGTAATGAATGACACGATTATATAGGTTCACTGAAGGAGTCACGTAATGAACGACACGATTATATAGGTTCATTGGAGGAGTCACGTAATGAACGACACGATTATATAGGTGCAATGAAGGAGTCACGTAATGAACGACACGATTATATAGGTTCAATGAAGGAGTCACGTAATGAACGACACGATTATATAGGTTCAATGAAGGAGTCACGTAATGAACGACAAGATTATATAGGTTCAATGAAGGAGTCACGTAATGAACGACACGATTATATAGGTTCAATGAAGGAGTCACGTAATGAACGACAAGATTATATAGGTTCAATAAAGGAGTCACGTTATGAACGACACGATTATATACGTTCAATGAAGGAGTCACGTTATGAACGGCAATATTATATAGGTTCAATAAAGGAGTCACGTAATGAACGACAAGATTATATAGGTTCAATAAAGGAGTCACGTTATGAACGACACGATTATATAGGTTCAATAAAGGAGTCACGTTATGAACGACAAGATTATATAGGTTCAATAAAGGAGTCACGTAATGAACGACAGGATTATATAGGTTCAATAAAGGAGTCACGTTATGAACGGCAATATTATTTTGGTTCAATGAAGGAATCACGTAATGAACGACAAGACTATATAGGTTTAATGAAGGATTCACGTAATAAACTACAAGATTATATAGGTTTAATGAAGGAGTCACGTAATGAACAACAAGATTATATACGTTCAATGAAGGAATTACGAAATGAACAACAAGATTTGTATGGCTTCGTTATATTTCTTTTCGTATACTTACGAAAATCATATTGTGTATTTAATTTTTGACAACATACCTTCCATTTCAATTGAATATGCCATGGCATGCCAGCATTCCTAATTTTAATTGTTTTAAATATGATATCCATATATTCAATATCTCTTCTATATATTCTGCATGCTACGAAATCTTCCACTTTTTTTTACAATTTTTGATTTCCCGCCACCAACCACATACTACCTCCTGTATGTATATAATTTTAACCAATTGTTCATACAGAACATGGTATTGAGGGTCATACACAAATATATAATATATGGACTAAGCCGTCTAAGCAGTCGGTCCATATATATCATTTCAGGTCTGCCTGCCTAATTCTGACCCTCAACACCTTGTTCTATATGTAAAATATTCTCTTACGTCTCAAAGTCCACACGTGTTTGGTGTAACATGATATAACAATGCCCGTGTTATTTAGGTAGTTTAAACAGCGTCTCTGCTTCCTGATAACTTTCTGTGTTTTTGTCCGCCCCCAGCAAGTCAATAATTGCAGTTGCGAAACGAGATGACGTTACATCGATTTTCTCTATATTCAGGAGAGAAGCAAAATAACTATTATTGATGGGGACCGGAAATTAATTCACTTTGTTGTACGGAGGGTAACTTTGGCCTAATGTCTGATATCATATAAGAGTAATTTAGGAATGCATTTTCAATACCTTTCTCCATGCTACACAGCGCTTTGACTTAGATACTGTCTCCGGTGTTTGGTTTATATTACGTCAGATATTGTTTACGGTGTTTGAGTTTATATTACGTCGGATATTGTCTCCGGTGTTTGGTTTATGTTACGTCAGATATTGTTAACGGTGTTTGGTTTATGTTACGTCAGATATTTTCTCCGGCTTATATTACGTCAGATATTGTTTACAGTGTTTGGTTTATGTTACGTCAGCTTTGTTTCTGGTAATTGGTTTATATATCGTAGAATGCCCTTAAATCGAGACAAACCTTGGTTCGAGGCCATTTTTATTTTCTCGCTATTCTCAAGAGATTTCACAGTGCAGGCGCCATAATTACGTCATGTTTACTACAAAGTTACTCAACCATGCAAACCTGTCAAATTGTTTTAAATATATTCTAAGGAGGTAAGTTATCAAAATGTTATGGATGGTTGAAAATTTACCTTAAAACACTATTCCAAAATATGGTCATTAAAACCCCTCATTTTTGTACCCAAAATTTAAAATTTAAAATTTGAAATGTCTTCGTCTGCTTTTGTCGCCATTTTATCATTATTTTACTTTGTTTTATTATTTTTAAAGTCTACTCGCAGACAGTCAGAAGCAAGTATTCACGTTCTAAATTGGATATTCTGGATAATGGGAACTCGTGTAAACATTTAGGCCCCATGTATTCGCAGCACTTTTGTATTTAGGTTAAAAAAAGGTGAAATATTTGTATGTCCTCTATTTAGCAAAACGGAAAAACACAAACGACTAAAACCCCTACCGGCTATGTGTTTAAAAAAGACTTCATTGCTTTGAAATGTTGTTTTTTAATCGATAAAATTAAAAAAGAAATCATAATTAATAGTATTGAATGTGTCCGACTTTTTAAGTCACGTGATTAAAGTGGCCGTACTGCTCTGACGTCATATTTGCGATTTGAGGTTGTGTATTTAGACTGCTATATTTATTTACATGACTGTTTTTTTACTGATTTTACATGGTCTCTTTAGTGAATATTATCAATTGGAACATTTTTTTAGAGGGAGGTGGAATTATTCAAACAAGTAAGTAGATATTTTCTTGTGAAATAACTGAACTCATTTTATTGTTTTGAATTTTTACGTTAGCATATCGAACCATGGTACTGCGAGGATACGTAGTTACCAACGATAATGTTGACGAAATTATCACCTATGTGATGCACATATGTGTTTGTTGTTGTAAAGCTATAATGTGTCGGTTGTATTATTTACACTTTCTCGTTCCACGATATGTAATAGAAGAAAGGCGAGGTTGAATAGACCCGTAAACTAGGTTAAATCTCTTTCCAGCGCGGTTTTGTAGTGGCCGTACCAAAACGGTGATCCCTGGTTTCACTTCCGCTGTATGGATATCTCCAACCGGTGATCCCTGGTTTCACTTCCGCTGTATGGATATCTCCATCCGGTGATTCCTCATCCTTAGATATTTTGCATAATGCCACACCACATCATTACAAATGTAATCAAAGCACTGCAGTGCTGATGGGGGCGGGAGCATATAAAATATAAAATGTCGCTGTTGTTTTAGACAAACAGGTCAGTTTGCATACGTTGAAGTAGAATAATCCAGATTAACTTTGATTCTTATACAGCGTGCACAATCTACATGTTCTATGCTTAACGTTGACCCTTTCCTCGAATAAGTCAGATATTGTAACTGAATGGTTTTGCCTTTGAAAGTGTATTTTCTGCTATAGTAGGAATATCAACTGTTAAATTTGGCAAATGTCCAACTTCAAGATATTAGTTCAACTCAATGATATGAGATTTGTATTTTCAACTCAACTCGTGATATTTTCAGAAATGACAAGCTTTGTATCATATATAAAATATCAAAGTGCTCTGAATCTAGCACGATGAATTCCACTTTACGCATATTCATTTACTATTTTCTTTATTGATTTCTCTAGCACAACAGTGAAACAATTCGTTTAAAAAACGAAAAGTAGAAATGTATATGTCGACATTAATAATTGATTCTTACATTTATATTTTTTGGGGCCCTATATCACCCCATAAACGAAACTGCACTAGCCAATATGTTATGGCGCCAATTTTTAGACACATCTGGATGTTTGCGTATTTTTTGCTACGGAAACACAAATACTTTAACTCTTATATGTTTAAAAAGAAATTATCTACCGTTTCAATTATTGGAAATATATGAAATATTTACTAAATAACAAAAAAAAACAAACAAAAAAAAACAACACAAACATTATTCATAACCCGATCAATCTCGAATTCTTTTTTAGGAATACAAGTCTATTTTTAAACATATTGGAGAAACCGCAAGTCACGTGATCAACATAAGAATATCTCTATTTTTAGAAACGAGTATTGATTGTTTACTGGCATAAGTAAGGAACTATATAAGTATAGTTCCTTGGCATAAGGGACAGATCTAGAAAGGTTTCGTTCCCGTATTCAATGAAATATGGTAAATATATTTACGACTAATAGTTAAAAACGCAGCAGTCTGTCTTGAATTGCTGTCCAAGATGGCGTCCTGAAAAATCTTTTGGTCACGTGACCATAGTTCAGCGCGTCTGTATTCATGCGCTTTAATTCTTGTGTGCAGATTAATAGCACTGAATATAAAGTTGGAATTTATACGATACATAATTGTTTATAGGTATAAATCGTCGCTGCCTGTTATAATATTAATGTTTTTGTTGAAATACGGAATCTACTATTTATAGTGAGTTTGAAACGCTTATCAGGGGGTGGAACTATTTGATTGGTGGTTGTCAGGTTTGCATTAACACGATACACGGTTGTAGATTTGAGGTATAAAAAAAATAATCATGTTAGCTCTGATGAGCGGTTGCTAAAGCACCGCCCCCCAAAAAACGGTTATTTCATGTCAGATAGTAAACTAGCTATATTTGCTATAAATATATTTCTCCACTATAGCACTTTGATGACAGGCATGAAAGTAACTGAAATATGTGAACATGACATAAACATGCTTATTGTAATTTATATAAAGAAATGATAATTAGATGTACAATATAAGCGCACATTGGTTAATACTGTCGTTAGAAATTGAAAAAGTTTTACTTAGAAATGGTGTAAAACACCATTACAATTTAAACTCGATCCCTGTGCATACTCATCTTCAAACTTTTTAGTATTGTTTGTGGGTTGTTTTTTTTGTTGTGTTATTCTCACTTTCGTGTATTGTGGCAAAATGACCAAGAACAGACGACTCACCATGGGCAAAGTCAAGTCAAGTTCAAGTAGGGGGCCTAAATAGTATTTGAAGTTGACAACAAATAACATAAGCTGAAGATGAGCTGTTTGAACCAATATGAACTATACACACACATTATTGATAACAGTTTTCTATGGAGACCCTGGATGGACTTCTTACTTCGACACTTCTGACTTCTGAACTTCCTTACTTCTAAAGTTATACTTCCTTACTTCTAACTTCCAACTTCATTACTTCTAACTTCATTACTTCTAACTTCAAACATCATTACTTCTAACTTCATCAATTCTAACTTCCAACTTTCTAACTAATATCTATAGATACAAGAAATCAACTTTACTTGTTGAATATTCATGAGATAAAAACATACATGTAACTAACAAAGTTAACTTGAAGCCCTTCGTGGTTACCTTACTTGCACGTGCACGAGTACGTTAATATCTTTTTTCAATAAATAACATCCATTCCTTAGCTGGTTCTTTCTTCGTCTATAGCAATATTTTTGTTCAATCTTAACTACTCTTTATTGGTTTTCTTTTGCTCAAAGGGTTGTTGATTGTGTCTCTGCAGCTACAAGGGTTGTTGAATGTGTCTCTACAGCTACAAGGGTTGTTGATTGTGTCTCTGCAGCTACAAGGGTTGTTGAATGTGTCTCTACAGCTACAAGGGTTGTTGATTGTGTCTCTGCAGCTACAAGGGTTGTTGATTGTGTCTCTGCAACTACAAGGATTGTTGAATGTGTCTCTGCAGCTACAAGGGTTGTTGAATGAAGCACTTAGATACAAGGGTTGTTGAATGTGTCTCTGCAGCTACAAGGGTTGTTGATTGTGTCTCTGCAGCTACACGGGTTGTTGATTGTGTCTCTGCAGCTACAAGGATTGTTGAATGTGTCTCTGCAGCTACAAGGAGTGTTGAATGAAGCACTGAGCTACAAGAGTTGTTGAATGTGTCTCTGCAGCTACAAGGGTTGTTAATGGGTCTCTGCATCTACAATGGTTGTTGAATGTGTCTCTACAGCTACAATGGTTGTTGAATGTGTCTCTGCAGCTAAAGGGTTGTTGAATGTGTCTCGGCAGCTACAAGGGTTGTTAATGTATCTCTGCAGCTATAAGGGTTGTCAGCAACAGGGGTTGTTGAATTTGTCTCTGCAGCTACACGGGTTGTTGAATGTGTCTCTGCCAGCTACAAGGGTTGTTAAATGTATATTTGCAGCTACAAGGGTTGTTGAATGTGACTCTGCAGCTACAAGGACTGTTAATGTGTCTCTGCAGCTACACAGGGTTGTTGAATGTGTCTCTACGGCTACAAGGGTTGTTGAATATTGTCTTTGCAGCTACAAGGGTTGTTGAATGTGTCTCTGCAGCTATACGGGTTGTTGATTGTGTCTCTGCAGCTACAATGGTTGTTGATTGTGTCTCTGCAACTACAAGGGTTGTTGAATGTATCTCTGCAGCTACAAGGGTTGTTGAATGAATGCACTAAGCTACAAGGGTTGTTGAATGTGTCTCTGCAGCTACAAGGATTGTTTAATGTGTCTCTTCATCTACAATGGTTGTTGAATGTGTCTCTACAGCTAAAGGGGTTGTTGAATATGTTTCTGCAGCTACAAGGGTTGTTGAATGTGTCTGCAGCTACAAGGGTTGTTGAATGTGTCTCGGCAGCTACAAGGGTTGTTAATGTATCTCTGCAGCTACACGGGTTGTCAGCAACAAGGGTTGTTGAATTTGTCTCTGCAGCTACAAGGGTTGTTGAATGGTGCTCTGCAGCTACAAGGGTTGTTAAATGTATCTTTGCAGCTACAAGGGTTGTTGAATGTGACTCTGCAGCTACAAGGGCTATTTAATGTGTCTCTGCAGCTACACGAGTTGTTGAATGTATCTCTGCAGCTACAAGGGTTGTTGAATGTGTCTCTGCAGCTACAAAGGTTGTTGATCAAACTTATATATCATCATCGGGTTTTTAAGTGTGTTTTTCAGATGCAAGGCTTAATTGTCTTTCCATTAGCATGGTAGTTTTTTTTTTCAACACAAAGGACTGTTTCAATAGCTGCAAAAAGTAACTATGCTTTTTAGGCTGAAATTAATTATGGGTATTTTCCTCAACAGCACAATGCGTTGGTTGCCTTACCTCACTTGCAATAGTTACCGATTAGTTTCTATACAAGTAGCTGTAAGGGTTTTTAAATTGTTTCCCTTATATTTGTTGTCGATAGCTGTGTTGTCTGTTTACCAGAATGAAGGGGATATGAAGTGTTTTCTGCTTGTAAAGTTAGCGAGATAACTCACGTTGCTACGATAGCTATGGGTCATTTAAGCAGTAAGTTTCATCAATTATTCAACCACCGTTTAGGTATGTCTGTGTCTAACGAATTGGATGCCAAAATATATAAATAAAATAGCACATGAAAGCTCAAAATTATCAGTTTTAATATAAGTTTTTGTATTGCTTGTATTTTCTAATATGTACTCGCCGTTATATTCAGCTCGATCTGTTGGCAAAACATTTAAGTTTCCTGATAGCTTGAAGAAGTACATTGAATTTTTCCCAGTTTAATTTTAATGTTTTCCTCCACAAATAAAACTGGAGTCCATATATAAAATAGCATTTGTTGAAAATAATCTTTGTCTAACCTAGGACTAATATAGATATCCAAGCCCTTGATTTAACCCAGCGTTTCATTGTTTACCATAAATACACAATTCTTAATTTATCTCCTCCTTCTCCTCCATATCATATTATGTTTCTGAATAAATAGTCTCCATTTCTTAACACCATAATTTTTGTCTTTAGATTAAATTCCGTACCCGTTATATTACAAAAAGCTGTAGTTATATTAATCTGTGACTGTAAACGTCGGACAATGGCAGTGCAGTTGGCAACGTCATCAGCATATCAGACGGTATATTTAACCTTTTCAAATGAATAACATGTGTACCGGATTGTTTCAATTCATCTACTTAGTCATTTATAAAAAAAAACGGTTGAATAAAATGGTACTTAATGTACAGCATTGCCTGCAGCCAACATTACAATTAAAAAAACTGTGTAAAATTGTTATTGCCTTATCTGACACATGATGGACGCTTAGCATACATTCTAAGAAGGATGGGTTGGAGTTATAATAAATAATTGTGCATGATTAATTGTATCGATCGCTTTGGTAAAATCAACAAATAAGCAATAAAATATTCCACCTTTACTTAGCCATTTCTGTGCCATCGCTTGTAATGTAAATAACTTATCAATTGTTGAGAATCTTTTTCTAAACGCATACTACGCTTGGTAATTCAGTATTATTATTTTCTTCCTACTCGGTAAATCCATTAAGCATCATTCCTGTTCAAGTTTGATGTAAGGTGTCTATTAGTGAAATACCACGGAAATTGTTTGGATCATTTCCCCCACTTATGAACCAGACAAAGAATACTTCCCCATAGTTACGGAAATTCCGTGTCTAATACCATGTTATAAAGGGGAAGCAATTCACCTGAGATCTGAATCTGAATCTGGATAAGTACGTTGTAGAGCCTCTCGGCATATGCACAACGGAAAGAAGTTCTGAGAAAAACTGATAAGTCCCAATGAAAGACGGCTGATTTAAAGCCGTTAATTGTATTTGCGCACACAGTTGGTTTCAGTCTATTAAAGTTTTGGAAAGTAAGACTTCTGGAATGAGATGCTTTTGTACTGCATTACTTGTAAGCATTTGCTGTTATTTAATGAATGTTTTTCGATAATATTGTCTGATTTGCAATCTATGAATTTCCTGGCTTTAATTTGGCGTTTGCCGTGGATAGGGGTTAAATAGTCAAGACATTGCATAGATGGCACCAGCTCTCGACCACCTTATAGAAAAAGGACAACCTCTGTGCTTTCCTTCGGTCTTGGAGGGGTGGTAATTATAAGTGGTTCATCATACGTGTGACGCTACCTGGGTCCCGTGACTTGTAGTCTCCTGTGATGAGGTTGACGGCTTGGCGCTATACTTTCTCTAGTGTAAAATGTCCTTTTGTTACTTTAAACATTTTTTATTGCTGTTTTATATACATGTAGTAGCAAAAGGGTTGGACCACAAATTATTCAACATTAAAATCGGCCTTTCCCAACAACAAACTATTTACAAAAACAATCACGATGACAATAAAACATTTTCATATATGAAGCAAGAAGAAAAAATGAAATAGGATACATTGTTTAAATATATGCTTCCGATGCTGACCTTAAATGAGGGGCTCCATTGTGAGGTAAATACTAAAATTAATAAGATCTATTCTTTATCAAAACGTTTAGTGTCTTTAATATAAGTTTGGACATTGTTGTTAAAAACAGCAATATTTTCATCGTCTGAAATATCGTCTCTCCCGTATAACAGGGTTTTAACACTTAAAGGATGAAGGTGACGTGTAGCATGAAAGAGACGAAGTCGATCGTTTGAAAAACGAAGGACATTGCATGAAATAGTGTTCGGCATCCTCTTTTTCATGCCCACATTTTTCACAAGTTGAATATAATTTTAATTTGTTGACAAATAAATCATAATTAAGATTACTGCAACCATTTCTTAAACGTGCATAAAAAATAGACAATTTACGAGGACCTGTTAAATAAAAACATGGTATTTTGGTGGGTTTAAACAAATGATTCATAAGCTGGCGTTTAAATGATGGTAGAGTTTTAGAATTGCGTAAGTGTTCCGGAAGATTATTCCAAGAAGAAATACATGATGGAATAAAAGAATTTCTAAATAATTGAGTTTTTGTATTTAATAAATAATAATTACTATTATTCTTAGATTAAATGGTGTAGTTATTCCTACAGTTTCAGGAAAAATATTGTTTAAATATTCTGGAGTTAACCCTTTTTTTACTTTATATGCAACAATTAATTCTTGGTATAATCTTCTATCTTCTAAAGAAAGCCAACCTAGTTCTTTGTATAAGTTACGAAGAGAAGTAGACCGAGTTAATCCGGATACAATACGAGCCGCTTCGTGTTGAATTTTTTCAAGATTTTCTTTTTCATATTGGGTACATCCACCCCACACTACAGATCCATATTCTAGAATAGGTTGAAGAAATGACATATAAATTTGATTTAAAGCTGTTCTGTTAACTGTAAGCTTGATTTTTCTGACCATACTTAAAATCTTTGATGCAGAGTGTAAAATATTTTGTATATGTTCATACCATTTCCCATCGTTGCTTAATGTGAGTCCTAAATGTTTATGATGATCTACAAACTTGACACTGGTATTATTAAAAGTCAAAGAAGGATACATGCTATTTTTTCTTAGAGTAAATAAAATTCTTCTGTTTTGTTGAGTTAAAATTAACCAACCATTGTTTTGACAAAACTGAAATCATACTTAGATCGTGGTTTAAAATGCCTTCAATATCTGTTATATTAGATGCCGTGAATGCAAGAGATGTATTATCGGCAAATATTCTAGTAATACTTAATAAATGTCCTTTTGTTGGTAAGGACACCAAACGATGGAACAGTATTCTAGGCTTGATCTGACTTGTGACAGGTATGCCATTTTCCTGCATGATGGTGGATAGTGTTTCAGGTTTCTTGTAAGGAAACCTATGATAGAATTCGTTTTTGTTTTTTTAGATATTTGTGATGCGGGCGCTGCACTTAAGGTCTTCAGATATTGTTACTCCAAGATAGGGGTTTTCTGGTACTTGTTGGTTTAAACAATATTTTATTCAAGAACTGTACATAGTATATTACATAACATTTGCAATTCATAAATGACAAACAATTCTAAGAATTGGGATTTAGAAAAAGCTAATTAGCTTGTATGAATCTAGCTCCCAGAAATTACTGGTGATTTACAAGTGAATTTACAAGTGGCGGTATATAAAGCATGTTATTTGAAATATTTAAAGTTAAACTTAAGAGTTTATTCACTGGCGTAGTTATTCCATTTGGACAAATAC